>NTHP01000002.1:3186865-3223755 GCA_003416845.1 Oplegnathus fasciatus | reverse complement strand
GGGGGTTTCTTGATTTCCTACAATTGCTGTGGTATCTCGCTTCACCACAGGTGCGGACAAGGACATCTCCTAATCTTTTTTTCTCTCTGTTTGTGGAATGACTGTGCTAAATTCAACCAATTTTCCCTCAATAAACAGCATAAGACAGATGGAGTGCTTTCATCCAGTCAGCAAATCATGTTGGGAAAGATTGATGTTCTCTCGCTTTCTTTCTCTCTCTCACACACACACACACATACATTCCCTCTCTCATCTCTCTCAGATCATTGTGTATGTGTGTGTGTGTGTGTGTGTGTGTGTGTGTGTTCATGTGTTCAGCAGCAGGCACTCTAAATTGGCAATCCTGTGAGAACTCCACCACTCCAGTCCACAGCCTTCCTCTAATCATCACATTGTTAAGACACCAAAACTAATATTGACCAAAGAAAACATACTGTGTGAGATAAACCGTCTTTGCCCTGCTTATTGTAGTTGTGAATGATGCTACAATTACTGAGGGCCATTTGATGGATTGAAAGATAGTTTTTGACATAAATATCACAGCACTGATATTGTAATTAAAGAAAGGACACTTCCACTTCACTAAAGCAGCTGTTTAGCTTCCTCTTCTCTTCTTTCTTTGTCTCAAAATTAGAACAACTGTCTGTGGATTTCATAACTGATTCCCAAAGATCCTGCAATATGTATTTGCTTCACTGTTATAGCAGTTACTCTAAGTAATTGGTGTAAAATCCTTCTTGTTCCATTGTATTTTGGTGACAGGTTGTCGATGATCCCCGAGGCTTCCTCCCTTAGCTGCAGGCATTTATGATCCACACTAGTCTTCAATATCATGGGTTTGGCAGTGAATGCTGTTGAGGTCAAAATTCTTCCACTGTCAGTTGTGCGCTGGCAGTATTTTTCTGGTGAATATAAGACTTAACGGTCCACGGAGAGTTTTAGACAAAACACAGGAACGTCGCCAGAAAAGGCAGCCGGAGCAGCATTTTTTACAGCGAGACAAGCGTCTCCGTAAAACATGGCTGCCATTTCTTCCTTTGATCTAAATATGGCTCAGAATGCGGATTATTAAAGAGGAGGATTTGCTGTCAGTTTCAACACAATGCCCTGTAAAACCACAAAAAAACTGTAGTGTAGCGTATTGTCTCCCACAGCTCAATCAAAATAATTAAACCAGCTATTTTGTGATCTGTATCACGCAATAAAGATTATAGCGTTGACCAGATGGCAGAGAGCTGGTCATGAGAGGTTAAACAGGACATGAGGTCATGGCTTAAAAGAAATGTTTGTAAATATTTGCAGTGGTATGATATTAATACCAATATGGATTTATTAGTAATGTGTATGTCACATTCACAATACAATGAGAGCAACCACCACATGTAATTTCTTTAGATTTACTCTGTGTGGTGCGAGTGAAACGACAGTTTGAGCAGCAAAGTCTCGCTATTTGTTATTTAACAAGATATCATTTGGAAATCACTCACTTCCAAATATAAACATAAAGAGAAAGTCACAAGAATTCTACACTTTAAAACAGGAAAAAAAAGCTGACTCTTTCCCTGAGGGACACAATTAGCAGAGGCACAATCCTCCGTTTCATCTCAGAAGAATCTCCACTTAATCTCAGCAGTATTTTCCACTAGTTTCTCTGCTAGTGGCTTAATTCACATTCTGTGCAGCGCAGATCTATCGCTGGCTGGCTTTCTTGTGAAAACTTCAATATGGATCTGGGTTTCTGACTGACTTTGTACTTTGGAAGGTCACCTGCAGGTTGAGACCAACAATGTTTGGAACAGAAAACCCCAGTTAACTTACATTCATTATTACACTGCTTCATTCTCAAGTAAGATCCCTGTGGGAGTTTTAACATGAGGGCATTTTTAAGTTGACAGTTAAAACACAAAAGCACTGTGAAACAAAAACTTTGTGGTGTAATGTTTTGACTTGTGACTGTATAGTTCCAATAGACTTTCACACAATGGGCTGATAACATTCGACACGGGTGACATTGGACTAAAAAATGAAATAAAGTACATTTTTGTGTGTCTTATTTAAGTCACTGGGGGCCAGTGGTGGAAAATGAATAAGTACATTTACTCAAGTACAATTTTGAGGTATATCCAATTTATACTACTCCACTATACCTTTATACCTCTATTGTACTTTTTACTTCTCTACATTTATTTAACTGCTATAGTTACATATGTAATAACTTGTGTGTACAAATTATTATCTTGTGTGCATAAGATAAACCATAATTAATTACTTTAACACTCTGAAAGGGGCCATTTTGCAGTCTGAGTACTTTTATTTTTTATACTTTCAGTACATTTTGCTGGTGATACTTTAATACTTATGTACTTTTACTCAAGTAGAATTTCAAATGCAGGACTTTGACTTGTAACAGAGTATTTTTACACTGTGGTATTGTTACTTCTACTTAAAGCATCTCAATGGAACTTTTCATTTTGTGTTGATTTTGGCGGTCCCTGTGGGCAAAGGTGGTAGTGTTTCACCTAACGTTAGGTTACATGTTCCCTCCGCTTAACTCCCCGCCACAAAGAGACTACTTTGCTGGGAGGAGAGTGGGTGGCAGCTCCGGAGACGGACCTTCGGTTAGCGGCTGAAGCAACTCGAATTCAGCCAGAGCAAACCCCAGCGCTGACTTCGCGGAAAAATCCGACCCAGTGGCAGGCATTAAGAATAACTATTAGAAACTAATAGAAATAGGCAATCTTCTTGCTGTTGGTCCTGTTTGCTTATGTAGGTCATATAGAGGTATCGGTATTAAATTGAGACTGTTTCATAACCAGTTAAAAACTCCATAGAGTGCTTTTAAGTAAAGGACCTGTGTACTTCTTCCACCAATGCTGAGGGCCTGATGGAAAACACAGGGCATCAGGTGCACACAGATTAAAGATACACCCCCAGATTTTGTTAAAGACCCCAATAGCTCCCAAAATCCTCAAGTTTCCTCCCAATTTACTGTTTATATTTTTGAACTCTGAACTGTGTCAAATTTCAAAACTTCAATTTGTCATTTGGGACCTCTACAACAAAAACAGGGAGTGTATCTGCAAGCAAGTGGATTATGAGGTCAGCCTTGATAACCTCCCATAATCCAATGCAGCATCACCACTAACACTTGTATCTGACAGTCTTCTACAAATTTAGATGACCCACAGAGGCTTTGCATAGAATTGGGTCTTGATTTGGGCTAATCTTTGTGCAGAAGAGCCAATACTTCTTTGATCTGAATCTCTGAGGAGGGAGATTGCCAATAGTCAGTGGCAATGCTTGCTAACACAGCATAAACCCCAAAGTTTTAGAAAAAAAAAAGTACTGTGAAACAGCGCAAATGATACTGGTGTCACGCTGGGAAAAGCCCCAGCGCTCAATTCCCCCAAGCTTAGGAGAAACAGATAAAGCCAGTGAAAAGGCTTTGTGTCAAGCTCTATTAATCCATGGCTGCGCTTAAGAGCTGGCTGTTAAATCATCTGTGAGTGTGCAGTAAGGTAGCTTATGTGCTGATGTTGCACCTCATTCCACAGATGGGAAAACACTGAACCACCAAAAGTGAGGCTTCAGTTCCCAAACTGAGACTCAGAAACTCAGACTCTGCCGCTTTTACTGCTCCAACTTCAGCAACAAAGTCTCACAATTTCCCTCCTGAATGACAACGGATTTATGTGATTTGCTGGAGCAGGTAAGAGCTCGCTGTTGTTTGAACGTTATGTTCAATTAGCGTGTCATCAAAGTGTAAATAGGACTGATGAAGTAGCTGCACCCTTCCATGGCTTGGCTTTGATGTCGACATGTGAACGATGCTCAGTTTGTTATACAGGAGAGCTACAAGCAAATAGATCCAACGTTACAATACAATAGAAACAGGGAAAGACAGGGTTTATTTGTCAGGAGTTTTGTCTGTGCAGCCATAGCCTCATCCAGCTTATTCCCCTGTGCCTACATCTTCATTACAATGAACGTGAGCATTCTTTTGAGTCGATCCCACGTATAAAAAAAAATGAAATTATATATTCATTACCTGTTTTTAAAGATTTACATGTTCAGCAGAAATCAATGGGCTTGAGGCTGAGAGCCACAGACAGGGTAGGGAAGTCAGAAAGTATTGAGAAACAAACATACTGTTGGTTCTGGTCTTTTCATGGGATTTTTAACAAAATATAGAATATTTCCAGCCTTGTTACACATACATTTATTAACTGATTCCACCCCTTTAATTAAAAGTTGAATTTAAGTCTAAAAGCATGATGTATGTATCAGAGAACATTTGATTAAACCTGCGGGTTGAATATCCTGTCAGGATCTGGTCCCTGCTGTCATTCTGGATGTCAAAGTGAATTTCTTGTCTGAAGAGCCTTCAGGACAGATAAATTACTCCAGTCAGAATTTTACCTCTTAATGGCCACTGCACAGTGTGGTTGTTAAGAGACAATAGTGCCTCCAGGCCCAACAGAGAGGCTTCATGCAAATGCGAAGAGGGCAGACTTGGAATTCATAACCGTCTGTCCTTCAACAGAGAATTCACGTTCAGCTCATTTGAAACAAAATGAACGTATTCAAAAATCAATACAAAACTCTATCAGAGGTGAATATTCTGCCCTATGAATCTATGAATATATAATTGGGAGGAAACTTGCTCACAAATTAAGAGATGAGATGTGTTATATAACAATGCATTTGTGTGGTTTGAGAAAAGGATCTGTCCATGTTTGTCTGTCAGTAAAAAGACAATCCGTGTCTCTATTTAAAACTTGGTGAGCTGGTATAAATAATTCATGGCTTCAACAATAAAAGATTGGCCCAAGTGACAATGTGCTGATTTTCTTTGGCAGTTATCATCTCACAGGTCTTTACAGTAGGCATAGCTACATAAATGAAAATCTAATTGTGTTACAAATGATACAGAAATTCATTTCACATAAATAGGCTGTGTGTCACAGTTATCAATATAGATGTCAATGCAATACCGTCGTGCACATATCCAAACAATAGAAAATATACGACGATAATGAAGTCACACGCTGTGTTCAGCTTTCTTTTTTTCTCACATTATCAGGGTGCAATGAGAAATATTTTCCATCAGCAGGGGCTCATAAGCGTTGGAGATGAGTGTGAGTCACTCCTCTCCACAGCTCCTCACCTCAGGCTGACCCAGCTCTGTGTATTTACCGGGAATTATGCAAAATCCCAGGTTCCCTGAACTACACCTACAACTCCCATGAGACTTTTACTGCATTCACACCATGTCGGCAGAATGGGGCAAACAGAAAAACCCCCTGCTGGTCCTACTTTGGAGTGTCCCCACGCTTTTCCAAAATGGTTCCGCCTTTGCTAGCCTTGTAGTCACACCAGATAAATAGAAATTAAGCCTCAATGATTTATTATTTGAAGTGGTGACATTAGAGTGTTTCATTACTTATTCTTTTCAAAACTAAACTTTGAGCACAATAAGAATGGCATGAGATGCCAGATACTTACAATGACACTTAAAATAACACAGAGCGATTGCATTAGTTCAATCTGTATTATGATGATGTACTATATATGATAGATATTTATTTACATGTATTTATACTACAGTGCTGAACTCAGAAGACTCTAGAAGACTGTTTAAACTGGGTATTATGACAGATTGAGAAACCCATAAATAACTAATAACTAATCATTTCCAAGTTATGAAAGTTCAACATGACCATGTAAAGGGCTTGTCAACGTGATATTTAATGTAGTAACATAAGATAAATTATACAAACTGTACTTGGTCTGATCTGTACTTACAGTAAGTACAAATTTGCGGTACTTATATTTTACTTGAATATTTCCATTTTATGCCACTTTATACTTCTATAGTCCACTAAAAGTGGCCAATATTGAGGGCAATATTGTACTGTTTACTCTACTACCTTTATTTTACATCTCTAGGTTAGTGCCTAATTTACATAGTAAGATTTTACATAAAAACATATGATGATCTTGTAAAACATGCTTTGTCGTAGATTAAATTACCCAATACTATTTAAATAGTTAAAATGGGCTCTACTTCGGGCAGCCACAACAAAAAGGCTGCCTACAAATTAATGCATCTGTAATAATAGTCTAATAATATAATATATAATTGTGTAACACTATTTTGCCATTTTGCTGATAATACTTACATCTTAAGTAACATTTTCAATACCGGACTTTACTTGTAACTCAGTGTTATTACATTGTGGTATTACTAGTTTTACTTAAGTAAACAATCAGAGACACTGTAACCTTGACTATGCAGTAATTAAAGGGTGATTTGTAGCTGGAAAAGAGATCAAATGAGAAGAGCTTTTGTGTGCTGATGCCGCAGCAAGAGACCAAAGTATGAAAGAATGAAACGGTGGCCAATGTGTAAAAATAGCATCAGGTCAACATATCGATACCAAGACTATGAATACCATTAAAGTGTTATTAGCTTAGGGTTAGATTACACTGGAAAATAGCATCGTGATAAAGGGACAAAGGAAAAAATACAACAACTGTGTGAGGGCATTCTTGAGCATTCCGAGGCATTGCCACCATAGCTGGGATATATTCTCCCTCCAGCTTGTTTGGGGGTTTGCCCCAGGGTTTCCTAAAACTCCGATGCCTCCCGGATACCCCCAGATGCCAAAACCACCTCAACTAGATGCTACAGCTTCTCACCTTATCCTTCAAGATGAACTTAGGCACCTTGAAAACCACTAACTATACGGTATGTCTTCAGTCGTGTGCTTTGATCACTGGAAGTCTTGTCATAATCTACATTTGCTGACTAATGTGCTATCATACTATTATACTATTGTCCTACGATACACTGCTTCTATTCGCATGGAGAGCTTCTAAACAAAAGTAGTCGATGGACAAAATTAACAGCTTTTACCATGTACCATTCAAGTGATGAGCATTTGACTCTAAAAAGAGAGGTTTAGGATGGAGTCACTTGAGCTTCTGTGTAGAACTGAAAAAATAACTAAAAAAACAGAAACCAATTTTGCTAATTTAAATAAAAATGAAAATAAACCTCCTTTTCTAGAAAACTAACATTTAAATTACATTAAAGTTAGCTCTCCCCAACTATGAGAATAATACTCGACCACTGCAACGTAACTCAAAGGCCTTCATGCCTCGCAGCAGACGGTTTCAATTGTCATAGTAGAAAAGGCACAGGTGTAACTAATAAAATGAATGACTGCTCCGTTCAGTTTAGGCATGACAGTAGTCAGCATATCTGCCGTACAGCCAGTTATTAATGTCATTAGATACACCTGCGTTTTACAAGTTGAAATGCCATGACAAAGGTCTGCTGTGAAAGGTTAAAAGAAATGAGGAACTCTCATTTTAACAGGTTGAGAAATGCTTTTTGTCAAGTGGAAAAAGCAACACTGGAAATGATATGCTGAACATCTGAAAGGCTGGAAAGCTGAAAGAGTCAAACAAGGTCATTTGAAATTTGTATTCAGTAAATAGGCCCAGATTTAAAGCATTTTTTCAGGGCAACTGTTGAGCTCACTGTGGTTTTGAGGACAGATGTATCTGTATCATTACCGTTGTGACGGAAGGAGACATGCCATCAGATGATGTGACCAAGCAAGAGCATGAAAGATGAGAAAAGAGCATATTGCTGCTGCTATCAGCGTTATGTATTTTTGAGCTGCCCTTCATATCTGTGTCCTTTAAATTAACACGACAAAGAGTCCACAGCAGTGCTAGAGACTGGACTTAGGCACAGAGGTGCTTTGAGCTAAATGGTAACATCAACATGCTAACATGCTCATAATGACAATGTCATGCTGATTTACATCGGGTATAATGTTTACCATGTTCACCATCTTATTTTAGAGTGTTACCATGCCAACATTTGCTAATCAGCACTAAATGCAAAGTACAGCTGAGGCTGATGTCACAAACCAAAGTACTGCACAAATGAAATATTTGACCTGATGATGGCGCTCCATGAGAGGTTAGGGGATCAAAGTTCTGAAACACATTTCACTGCAATCCATCCAACAGTTGTCAAGATCTTTCGATAAAAACTAAAAATGTTAACCTCACGGTGGAGCTAGAGGAAAAGTCAGAGGATCACCAAAGAATTACAATTCATCGCCTGGGAACCATCGATGTCTTTTACAAAATTTAGAGCCAATGCATGTTGAAGATTACACATTTCACTGAATAAGTGAAAACTTTGACCTGCTGGTGGCGCTAGGTGTAAAGAGGGTCACAAAAGTCGTTACAATTTACCCACTAGGGATCTTTAATATCTGTTGCAAATTTCATGGCAATCTATCCCAGTTGTTGTTAAGATATTTAACTCTGAACCACAAATGTCAAACACACTGGCGCCAGAGTTAAGGTCATGGGATCACCAAAGTCAGACTCGTGCTATGGGGACCGTGAATGTCTGGAATGTCTGGAAGTGGTTGTTTGACCAAGTCAAGTCAATTTTTATTTTTGTTCATATTTATATAGCCCAGTATCACAAATTTGCCTCTTGCCTCACCCTTAGACCCTCGATTTGGATAAGAAAAACTGAAACTGAAACTGAAAAAAAAAAAACCTCTGGAAGAGCAACAGAAAAGGGATGCCTCTCCCAGGATGGACAGACATGCAATAGATGTCGTGTGTACAGAATCAACCAACTGACATTACCATCTGTAGAGCCACGCTGCTACCCTTAAATTATGTCAGCACATGGGCAGTTTTGCATGCAAATTGAAATTGCACCACGCACAGAACACTGCAAATGTTTTTTTTTCTAAGTCTAAGTAGTGTAATTTGCTACCAGGAAACCGGCCTTAAGTAATGTTGTTCTATTTCACTCAATTTAAGTGTAGCTGTGCCTCAGTTGTATACTGTTGATTCAAACATGTCTTTAGTAAAATATATCCTCTCAGAGACAGGTGTTTGAATGCAGATGAAGAAAACTGAAATGCGTGTATTGAAATGCTCTGTTCCACTTTAACTGCACACTCAAACATATAATGTAGAGAGAATGTAACAGCAGCATATTTCAAATGAGAATTTGATTTGACACAGTATCTTTGGAGGAAAAGATTTTCTCACATTGAGGTTTTTTGAATAATTTACTATAAATTATGTTTTGCACGGAGTGACAGCACTTTATTCTGTGATACAAAGGCATAAGAAATTGATAGGATAATAGAGTATATATTTAGGAAATTGCATTCACACAAGGAAATTGTCAAAGGACAGCATGCCTGTGTTGTTGGTTTCATGGTGAGTCAATTAAGACTAATGACTATCATACGATTGGATCCTTTTTCTAAAAGCGCCAGCAATGTCCTGTTTCTATTTGAGACAGAACACAGCTCAGGTTATTATCCAGCCACAGCGATTGTCTGACTTTATCAGCTCAGACACGGACCGCCTGCTGTTAGCATCCTGGTCTCGGTCCTCTGGGATAGTCTCAACAGCTAAAGGGATCACCTCTGCACTGACTCACTACATATCAAATATTCACAAGAGGGTGGATACATAATGAAACGAACATGTCTTACATACTATCAATCAAAGCCTCTGTTGTTGGAAACAACAAGAGATGCTTCATTTAATGGTACATGAAAGCGTGTGGTGATTTCCACGAACGGCCCACAGGTAACCGCAGGGCAAACACATGTAAAACATTCATACTGACGGCTGAACATTTCTTTTTAGCTGTGCAGAAACCACCTGGCTCCCAATACATGTGTCATTCATTCAAGGTATGACTGGTGAAACTGTTTTTTATTTCCCACTATCGATTTCTTGTCATCCACCTATAGTGTGTGGCCGTGTACTAAGAGGCTGAAGCTTAGAAAGAGCAAGACATGATTGTCAGGCAAGGTCAGATTTCATATAATATACATGTTGCTGCTACTGAGAGCACACTTAGAATAAGAAAAACAGAGCAGAGAGGAAAAAAACCTGCAAGCTTGTTTTTATGGTGGGATAAAATACAACACAGTTGTCAGCATTGTTTGTCAGTATTGTTTGAAATGTATCAACTTTACAAACTTTAACAACTTCACGCTACATTCATGAAAACTCATCCCTAATGTCAGATCTCGTGAGCCATTTATATGATATTATGTCAACTGTGAAATACAGTAGAATGAGGTGCCAATCAACCAGGCAAGGGTGTAAAATTATGGCCACTGACGCTTCAGCCAAAGCTTCATGACTTACTCCATAACACGTTCAGACATTTTCAGTTGGGGTTGGAGTTGTCACAGTGATGCCTTAAAATATAGCTAGTGCAGTCACACAGCGGTGTATCAGTATGAATCACTACACATATCTCCATTTTTTGGCAGAGATTCAAAATAGGTGTTGTCTGTAGTCGAAAGGAAAAACGAAGCAAATCAGAGGATTAAGAATGGGTTGTCATCTTCAGAGCTGTAGCTGCCATTGAGGACACTAAGGTCCTCTGTTTTTCGGGGGGGCCGATTAAATATTTTTAGACTCCATCTGTTTAAATTTTACTACTTTAATACAACAAAATAACAAGTAAATAAAGGCTTTAGCTTTCCCCCTGAGAATTTTATCCCTGCCAGTGTGGAGAAGGCTTAGAAACAGCATTTACGTCAGGAAATAAAATTATTATTAAAAGTATAATTGAACAGTACCTGAACAAATAAAATATTTTAAAATAGAGATTTTAAGTATGGTTTCTGGTCTGGTCTGGTCTGTTTCTGAGGGTGGTGGGGGGCGCATTTAAGGACTCATGACCTCAATATTCCTAAAATCCTGGCTGTGGATGAGTTGCTGTAAATCAACATACAATAATAAAAACTCTTAAATTTGCTTTTTTCTTCGATCAACAGAAAAAACATGAAGCTAACTTCACCCACCGCCTGCGACGACTGAAAATGACGTCTGCCAGACAGATACGTCATTCACTACAACGCCTCACAAACAGAAAACAGACTTGATTTGGGCTGAAACAATTAGTCCATTAATTAAAGTGGCAAAGACAACTTTTCAGCTTTTCCCCCCTAACGTTTCCTGGTGGTATTATAGTTGGCGCCGCTGTCGCAAAGACAATTCAATTCAATTCAAACTTAATTTCAGACTCACAAGAGGGTCCATAGCCATAAAAAAAAGAAAATAAGACATACAAGATATAAGACAACCGGATCCCTCTCCGTTTTCGTCAGAGCCTAGCAACTACCAACAACACAGGACATGCTGCATTTGGAAATTTGAGAGAAGAAAGAAGCATGTTCACTGAAAAGGTAAAGTGAAATTGTCATCATTTTATACTGAGTAATGACATAGTTTGAGTGCTTTGCGCAAACAAGTAACTACAGCAGGGGTTGGCATTGGGGTGGAAGGGGGAGTAGGAGAAAAAGCATGAGTTTATTCATTCATTTAGTCTATAATGGAGACATGAAAGCAGATGGAAAAGCGAGCTGGGTTGGTATGTTATTTTATGTTTTTACAAAGTGAAAGAAACTTGTATCAAATTATGTCAAATATCCATTGCAATTAAACGTCCATAAATCTGCTTAGAAATCATTTAAAAAAAGACGCTCCAAGAAGTCCAGAACTCTGAGAATGATCGCGTGAGAATCATCACGTTTTTAGGTTTTCTTCAGTATCAAAGTAATCCACTGACAGTTGTCTGCACACTAATGGGAACACTGCAAATAGGAACTGCCAGTAGCTAATTCAGCATACTTTTAATGGTGCTAATTTGTCAAAATGTAAACAAATATAGACAAAAAAAATGGGGCTCACAAAATCAGCAGACAAAAAATATGCATCACCAGCCTGACTGGTAACATTATTCTGGTAACGATCCAGTAACGTTATTCTGTGGCTTTAGGGCTGTTAGCTAACGGGAAGAAAGCCCTCTAGAAATCAAAAGACAACTTTATTCAGGTAGTATATGTCAAGGTTTTGGGTAATACAGGCAGATTGACATACCGTGTAACCAATCAGAGAGCCAGAATAAGCAGCTATGCTGTGACAAACTGTAGCGAGTGAGTAAGGTTGGTTGACGTCACTTCATGTACTGCTCATGTTATGATGTTGTTGTGGAGTCAATAAACAACTCGTGCTGAGTACAAATAAGCTGTATCGGCCAGCAGTTTGTTTTGACAGTATACTCAATGCAACTAAAACGTAGCGTACACTGTAGCGTGTGCCATAAATCAAGCCTTCATTTTCCCGGGAGATCGTATCCAGTGGCAGACAGAATTGCATAGAGAAAGCAGAAAGCTTATACTGAACCAGTCTAAATGCAGATGGTGTCATTATTCTATAGCTATTACATTGTGCAATCAACATTTACTTCATAATGATAAGTTAAAGCAAAAAACTTGTCTATTGCCACTTTAATTAGTCGATCACAAGAAAAGAATTCATCGGCAACTATTTTGATAATTGATTAACTGTTTAAATCGCTTATCAATCAAAACACCTTTACAGTTCTCTGTAAATTGTAAATTGAATCACTTTGGGCTTTAGACTGTTGGTCCGACCATTAATCAATTAATCAAAGAAAATAATCAATTGTGATCATTAGGCTACCAGAGTATCAAAATTAAGGATGGATCATGGTCAAATGAATTTGCCACACAGCTACTATGCTGGCTCTGTTCAAGATTTATAACTTAATAATTTCCAAGTTTAACCAGAACACATAAATTAACACACAAGTGTGGCTGAAAGCATTACCTAAAAAACAAACCCATGTGTACAACAGATCTTGAAACCAAGAACGAAGACAGGCAGAGAAAATATATCACTAAATCAGAAAAGTATGTCATTATAATTATGCACCAGAAAGACACTGCTATTATGACCTATGATCATTTTCTAATCATGCACGGTTGAGAAAAATACACTCAATATTAACATCACTGGATGGCATAGCAGCACCTACTTGTAAGGAATTGAAAAAACAAGATTTTATGTTGGAAGAATGTTCATAAGTACAATTTAAACATCTTTTTTTAAGGTCTGGACAGCTAAATCACTGTTATTGTCATTTCAGAATTCTTGCATTTGCTGAGTGAAATGTCATGTAGACAGCGTAGGGCAGCTCTGTTCATCTCTTCCAATGCAATCCCAAATAGTATCACATTCTCTCACTGTGATAGCTCAGATTGCTGTGGATATGGACACAGTCACAAGGGTCAAACTATAATAGAATGAATAAGCAGAAGAGTACAATAGTTGACATCCCAAGTTTGTATAGTGAGTGACATGTTTCTTAGGTGTCATGAGAGACACGGTGGACTGCTGCAGTTCCTTCTCTACAGAGTAAAACAGCAATAACAACCAGGAGATGAACCCCTGTGATTGAGGAGGAGGAAGCAGCAGGCAGTCCCTACACCGATAATTCAAGTTTAATCTGAGCTCTGCAGGCGCACACACAAGGAGTGAGCCGTGCACCACCACAGATTTACTCCCAGTAGTCTAATGTTATCATAGCAAACAAACACACACACTGAGCTGCGAGGGAACTCTGGATATAACCTGAATTACACTCATTGCCAAAGAAGTTGTCCTTGATAAGGAAGGAATTGCAACAAAATTGTGTTGACATGCTGGGAGCTGATACAAGCGAGTATCTCCTGCAATAGAGGGCATGATATGAATCACATTCGGCTTGTTTGAAAGAAGGGTTCCAAGGCCCAAAAAGTGGAGAAAAGCAACATTCACACACAAAACGATGAGGTAATTGTTACCATGGAAACATTGATTAGACTGACAGACTGTGACTGCAACTGAGCTACAAGTTCAGCCACAGTTATATATGACAAAAAATAAAAATTGCAATTGTTTTTTAGGGTTAGGGTTAGGGTTATATTATATAAGATATTCTGTTTCTTAATTATAGAATAAAGACATTCCTCACCAGACAGCGACATCATCAGTCGCTTAAAATGATGCGTGAAGACTATATTTATAAATACTCTATTTATTTGCTCTCTCTCTCTCTCTCTCTGTCTCTCTCTCTCTCTCTCTCTCTGAGGACGTTCACACTTTCAGTTCAACCAATCAGATTTAGCCATGTCTTCTGTGAGTCCATCATCTCGTTACTGTCAAACTTCAAAACTGTTCCTTTCTCAGCTACTGTAAGCTGTCATTTCAGTGTCGGATCGATGAGCCCTCCACCCTGTTCACCTCCAGTTTTCATCAAAACCAGTATCTATGGTTCCTTCCACTGAGTCTAGACTCCATCAGAGGGATATTCCTGTACGGCCCCCCTAAAATGATGACCTCACACCAGACTCCTCACATATCTCTTGAACTTGTTGCTGTTGTGCACGTTATGTCAAATAAATCAAGTTAATTAGCCTTTAAGTCTCCTGATTGAACTGCGTTATGGACAGGTGGCAAATTAAAGGAAAAATCTAAATAATACCCCATTCAGACCATCAACGCATCTACAGTCTATCTGAGTAGATGCTGCCCGGCTGTGGTGACCAGGCGTCCCGATTAGGGATGGAAATGAATGTAATGATATTGACATTTTAACGTTATTTAACAACTCTTTGAAAAGAGAGAGAGAAAGATGGAGAGAGAGAGAAATAGAAATAGACGCATGCACGTGTGGGCAAGCTAGAGTGTGCGTATATGGTGAAACTAACAACACGGGTTGAACACCATTCATTGACCCTGTCATACTGAATGGGGTACAAATAAGTGGAGAAATAGAACAAATCCAGATCCACCCAGGATCGTGTAGTCTGTTGTGTTTCTCAGCCAAGTCACGGCAAGAATTTATGATTCTATAATCATCTAATCTGACACAGTGACCGTCTTAACAGACAAAAATACCGTGTAGTCTGAACCCAGCATAACCTTAACCAAGTAATTATATGCTGAAATGTCCACCCTCTGGACTTGCAGACTTCAGTCATACGTACTGTGACATGTTCACCATCATCATGTCAAGTCTGCGAGGGGGCGAGACTGCAAGGCTGTCTATCAGGACCGGACTATGGCTAAATACATTGATTATTACTTACATTGGAAGACCTTCTTTTGTTGATGTTTGGCCTTTTTCCTTAGCCTACAGGCCTATATTTGGCATTACACTGCACTGCTATTATAGGCTACCATCACTTAAAGACTACAATAATAACATGCATTTTTATTACCTCTATAGCCTATACTTTTACATATTTCTGTATCATGATGTGGTTGAATATTATTTCTGGCCTACATGATTCAAGTAACGTTTTAATAAAGTAATTGTTTCACACATTCATAATAAGTTCTTTTTGTTTTTTTAGTCGGCAATTGGAAAAATTACAATGCTATGCCCATATTGAATTGTGGGTAATTAAATCAGTGAAGTCTGTTGAAGTCTTCACCCCAAGCAGACTCTCTGGAAGTCTGCAGAAAGTCCACTTGAGGCCCCTTGTGGACTGGATGAATTGTGGGTTTGGACAGCCCTCATCACTTGCAGACTTCCCAGGAACACGGCCGCAAAGTCCCCGAGTCTGCTAATGTCTCAATTTGTAAGGAACTGAAAAATAACCAACGGTATTTTGTCATTTGGGTATGAGGACTTGATGAGAGTAAAGCAGTGCTTTATTCTGTGAGCTGCTTGATGGTAAGGGCAAGAACATAGAAATAGTTTATAAATTAATTACTCAGTGGGGCTCAAATAACCCAATTTCATGATTTGTTTTTTAAATGTTACTTTCATTTTTCATTTTACAATTTGTATTGCTCAGGTCAGATTAGGTCAGATTTGAAAAAGTGAGTGAAATTAAGATGAGTTTGCAACAGCCTTTAAATGTCACCCCTGCTGTCAGAGTGAAGACACTAAACTACGCTATCTCCAGGTTGCTTTCAGCTATCATGTCTTAATTGGTGGATGTTTTAGCTCTAAGAGCTGATGTTAGTCTGTTTGCCCTTGGGTAATGTCAAGTCTTTTGTCAACAGCAGTTGATGTACCTTGAGTTATGCCCTGTTGTGCTGATGTGTCACATTTGGCAAGATGAATGATCACAGCAATATATTCATCCTCACTGTAGCAATCCATCAGATGTCAACTTTGTCAAGAGATCAAAGCCTGCTGCACGGGCTGCAGCTTGCTTCTAGCAGCCTTAAAAACAGCGTATGGATCAGGCATCAACAGGAGTTTACTCAATACAATGCAGATGAGACATAAACTACACGTGACAACTGAATGACACAGTGTGATTCAACGTTTTAACAAGCAAAATTTGAGCTGCTGATCGTCCGCAATGAAGGTGTGCCTGTTGAATTCAATGCGCAGAAAACACTCCTGTTATGACAAAGGATTATCACACAGATAATGAGTGGATTTATCACTGCTCCTAAATTATATAACACCCGTGAATTTTTTTTCATCATGTCTCTTTGTGTATACACTTGAGGAATATGAGGAGACAAATTCAATCAGCCATGTTGTGTAGAAACTCCCATCAAGTCACTCAGTACCTACTCGGGAGCGTTTCACTTTTATTACTATTTATCCCTGAAAATTGGCTGCAGGCAGTGTAAAGTGGTGGGGAGAGTGCTGAAACAAACAGCGATGGCCATATTTTCTCTGTTGAAAGAAATGAGTGGGAGGCAGTGCGGTCTTTTACTGGAATCAAACACAAGGCTCTAGGGTCAAGAACCATGGCATCTGCTATTCTCAGCCTTTGATAGGACGCTGGAGGCTGACCATATCAGTGGAAGGAAACTCAGGTGTATAAAGAAAAACAAGAGAACAATGTAGTTTAATATATTAGGTGAATTAGGGGCAATTTCGCTTCGGGAAATGAAAGAAAAATATTTTAATATTGTGTTAAAAGCAGTTAATAAATGGTAATCACTTTGAATTCGGCTGCATTCAGAATTATTATCAATCACTCACAGTAACTGACACTCCCTTACAATTCAAGTATGATGAGAAGAGCTGTGATAATGGGGTGTTTCACTCATAAACAAAAAGAGTGTTTTTTTTCCAGACTTTGGTTGTTTGTGGCATTCATTTATTTGCTAAAGTGAGACTGCAGATGTTTATTCATTGCATTCAAATGGCAGCGCTATCAGCAGCATTTCATTACTGAGTTTAGTTCACCGAGTTCTCCATTTCATCTCAAAGATGGATTTGAGCACAAGGCTGATAATTGTATTTTTTTTTTCATTTTTCTAATGAGAAGAACTAAATGAACTAAATAACTTTGCAGTAGTTTTGAACTTACTTTATTTAATCTATTTACTACTTTTCTTCTCTTACAATAGGTTGAAGTATCTGCATTCATTTTGTTTCTCCACTCTCACCCATCTGTATCTGACAGGTGTGATTTCGAACCATGACCTGGATATTCACATTTCTGCAGCACATAATGAAGAGAGCAGAGGCCCAGTCAGGCTTTATCATTAGACAGGTCATCATACACCCAGGCAAACAAATGTCTCTAGGCAACACTCGAAACCTCTGCCACCCACACAGGAGGTCTCGAGCCTTTCTAAAATGTAGAGAACAAGGAGGAGGTCAAAATGACCTACAATGTCAACATGGCAAAAAGCAGATTTAGGACAAACTCTAAGGAAACAAAAGTAATTCTTAGAAAATTATGAGTGTTAAAGTGGAGTGTTAAATAAGGATAGAACTTGGTGGGACGTGGGAAATATACTGTATGACAGGGTATTAGTTTAAAACTTCTTAAATCCCACGGCAGGCAGCTCTGTGAGCACTCTATCAGGCGGCTTACTTCACAAAATGTCAGGCTTACTTTCTTCCAAAGTGTAGCTGATCACTTCCCAGCTCACACTGTAGAACTGTGAAGTCTTACTGTACTTTAGAGAGATGTTTTTTTAAGACATATTACACAAAGTGTTTAATGATTTCAGTGACTTGTAATATTTAACACCCAGAGGTTGTGTTATTATTATCATCAATCCTCAGTTGCTGTTTCCCCACTTCTTCAATTCTTTACTCAGTCTAACAGTGTGTGCAGGTAGCGTGAATGATTTGCATACATGTAGCTTACAGTTCCCAGTTAGAAGTTACAAATGTGAGCCCTAAATCCATGAGTGCCATATATTTTGAATATTTTTATATTATATAATTGACAACTCTATAAAAAGAAAATTCACAGAGAATGAGACGACCTCTTTCAGTTTACTGCTGAAACGCACTGTATAATCAGTCAGCTGACACTCACCTTTTGACTCTGGGAACTGAACATTTCTTTATTTTCCAATCTAGCAGATGGTTTCTTCCTACAGAGATAAGTTGTATCATAAAAGTCACTCATGACAATGAAGTTGTCTTGGGGAGTTTGTCCTTGCGTAAATCAAGGGTCGTACTGTATAGTTTGTAAAGCCCTTTCAAGTAAATTTGTGATTTTGAGCTATAAAAATAGAATTGATTTGAAATTGAATGGATTGAATTGATGAATTAAGATCATTTCAAAAATCAACACGAACCAAGCAACCTGTCATGTCATTTAAAAAAGCTAATTTTTCAGGTCAGTTTGAGATAAACAGATTATCCTGATTAACTCCAATGGCTATATGATTAAATAATAGACATGTAAGTAAACATCTCACTAAAGAAAACTTTAATGATTCATTCAGTTCAGATTTTGACCTTGAACTGACAACAAATATCAGTATAGAACACAAACAAATAGTGGCAAGTGGAAATGTCCTCAAAATGTAGTTTTAACAATGAGTCATACACAGGCAGAAAAATGTGAGCTGTGCTCTTAATATATTCATCCAGAGTCCTATCTATCCTGGCAGCTTATCCTCTTTTTAAGCTTTCAGTCCTCATCTCCTCCTCAGTAAGGGCAGCATTTGATAGGCCTGCATGAATTTTAGAGATCAGTGCATGGATTGCACAAACTTTTCTTCACTTAAAAAGATATACATGAAATACAACTGAAATTCTGGTAAAGGGACCCAAGGCACTGCGGGAGAGCGTGATTATACAACTGCAGTCTCTGATACAGACAACTGAATTTCCTACTAAGGACTTGGGGTTTGGCTTTAACTCATCTGACCTTCACTACACCAAAGTCAGAGGAGAAGCGCAGTAGTGGGTGTGTCAACGATAAGCAGCAACTTTGATCTCAAGGATTACGATTGTTTTAGCTTATGTCACCACCTGCTCAGACCAGGTCTAAGGTGCAAAATGCGCCATCATGCTCTGTGATATTTCATGACTAACAGTTATGCCGGCAAGAACTGATCCTACTCAAAAGCCTATATAAGGCTGTTTTAGGGGTGATATTTTTGGCAAATTTTTATTGGACTTAAATCCCTTCAAAAGAGCCAA
Source organism: Oplegnathus fasciatus (assembly GCA_003416845.1). NCBI lineage: Eukaryota > Metazoa > Chordata > Actinopteri > Centrarchiformes > Oplegnathidae > Oplegnathus > Oplegnathus fasciatus. The sequence continues at coordinate 3,204,449 of NTHP01000002.1, read as the reverse complement.
ATGTAATACAGTGTTTTTCCATTAACTATAAAAGGCTGAATAATTGTCATTGATGGTTGTGGCTGCGTCAGTTAAATATATCATGGTCTGGCTGGTGGATGTCTATATTCAGTAGCCAAACTGTCCCTACAGTTTGCCTCCAGCTTCTGTTTGGCTCATTACCTGATATCATTAAAATGTCTCCTACATTAGCCAGTGATTCTCCTTGGACCAGAGCAACAGGGTAACCAAATGTGTTATCTCTCCCGTAGCTGATTTAATTTGAAGCACCACATATTCCCTCTTGGCAGTTCTGTACTTCCCATACAAGGACATCAGATTTCACTCTGGAGACATTTTTGTGGCAGGATCAAGACTGTTTTTTTTTTTTCATCACAAAAAAATGTGCCAGCACAGAGTGCAATGGATTTTAAGGGAAGGAAAAGCACTGATTTGATTGGCAATGGCTAACCTTTCCCCCACCTATAGAGCCCCTTGCTGTAAGTTCACTTGCACTCAAAAGTGAATGTTGGTACAAGACTAGGAGGCAGTCTGGGACATGATGTACTGTGTTTCTCCTAATCCGCCCTGTGGGTATGTCCAGCAATGAAAACCATTGTATTCCACACATGTGCACCTGCATCATGCTCCATTAACTGCACTTTGTGTGCTTTGATTCCCAAAAACAGAGCCACAAGGCCCAATTCATTTCTACCAAATCTAGGAGGAAAACAAAGTAAAAACTCCAAATAGAAATCTTTGAAAAATCTGTTGCTCTACTATATCAGTGTATTCAGGAAGAATGGAATCAATACAAAACATTGGGATTATCAAAACTCTGAAAGCACTACATTGTGGAAAGTTCACACATAACATATTCCCTCCTGGTATCATGTTTTTTAGCCTAATGCATCATGAGAGGCTGCAACAAACCCATGCAAAGCCCATGTCATTTAAGTGTCTTTTTATCCACAAGGACACAGTGGATAAAAAAAATGATGAAGAACTAAATGGTGACTTAATTAGTTTCTATAATGCCTTCTACGTTTCTCAGGCATTTTTACTATCCTGCCAAACATTCCTGGAGCAGCTTAGAGATGTGTGGGTTTTGAGAATTTCAGTCAAATAAATCGTTTTTGCAAGAGCTGACAGTGTACTATATCTCCAGTGAAATCCTTCCAGTTGACAGATTTTATTATTTCTTTCTGCAGCATCACTTACTGTTGCAACGCGCTTGAAAATAATTTAAACAAACACATACAGTACCTCGAGGAAAAAAAAAAGAAAAATGTTCCCAAATATAGTGCAAGGTTAAAAAACCAAAGACATTCTTGGGATGAATGTCACTATTGTCTCTTGAAGTAATAGCAATTCCAGTCTCCAGTTAATATGGAAATATGGAACATTTAACCAGCTATAAAGTAAATCTCCCTTAAGAAAAGCCCCTCATTTTTTCCATCCCATGGTGACTGGTATTGGACATCAAAGCAAAATCCAATTAAGAGCTGTTGGGTGAATTAAATACCACAGCTTTCTTCTTCTGCCCCTCTCCCTTAATTCACACCTCTTCAGTCCTGTTTTTGAAGTTGCTCTCTTATGCTATACTTAACTTCCAGCTTAGCGTAAACTGAACACCATGCTAAAGTTTTGCCAGTTGTTCTTTAGTGGGTCTGACTTTGGAGGGACTTTGGAATTACAACAACGCACTCAAACCTGTTCATAGAAACTGCAACCAGCTGTGCTACAAGGTACAAAAATAGCCAATCATCTGACGTCTTGTAGAAGTTTTGTAATGAAACATGCATATTCAACAGGGACAGAGCAATATGTGGGATTTTAGATATATTGAGCTCGTTAGTCCAAGTCCCCCACCAACAAATATCCACCGCTAAGAAAAATTTGACAATACACCAAAAATAAAGTCCCTAAAATGTTTTAGTGTTTGGATTTGTAATTTTTATTTATTATTAACTGGTTAGTTATATTTCATGTACATAGTTACAATTAGACGCAAAAATAGATTGGCAGGGAAATACTGAATCCTTTACAGGGTTGCCATTCATACAAGGGAAAATGTGAAATATTTGATCATCATTTGTTTTAATTAAAAAATCTCAGTGAGCATGACAGGCCAGGCCTTGTACTCCAGAGAGGCGGAGTCCATCTCACCCACTGGATGCCCTGTTGCCCCGTCTGTAAACAAGGCTATTGTTGTTCTCTTCGCTAACACAAAATGGAGAAAACTAGCAAGCTGAAAAAGGCACTTTATTATTTATTTTTTTTGGTTAGCCTAAAAGGAGTTCAAAAGTAAACAAAACTAAGAGTCTACAGCCACACTAGCAGCTGTGTGAGGCTATACTTAGGCACAGCAATGCTTTGAGTTAATGTCCGCATGCTGACTCACAATGAGAAGGTATTATCATGTTCACCATCTTCGTTTAGAAGAGACATAAAGGACAGTTGAGACTGATGGGAATAGCATTAGTTTTGCATGTACTATATATTTATAGGTCATAAATCAAAGTATTGGACAAATGAAAGGTTTGGCTCGATGGTGGTGCAAGACGAACGGTCAGGGGATCAACAAAGTCAGTAGGGTTTATCATCTGGGAACCACAAATGCATGAACAAAATTTTGTGCCAATCCATCAAGTAGATGTTGAGATATTTCACAGGATAAGTGAAAAGTTAAAGATCAAAGGTAAAGTCAGGGGGTCACCAAAGTCATAAGGCTTCATCCACTTGGGACCATGAATGTATGTACAAAATGTTGTGTAAATCCATCCAATAGTTTGGGGGATATTTTCAGTCTGGAAAAAGTGGTGGACCGACTAACTAACCGATATTCCCATCCCTTAAACTCCTCCACTATAGTGGCTACAAATATTGAGTCTAAAAGTACTGGAAACAGCTTATAACATACCCACCAGGTGTATATGTTTTAAATTGTAGCATTTAATTCTCTCAGGTTTTTTAAAAAAAAAAACAACTTCCCAGAAAATACAGAGGACATGACCTCATTGTCCTACCTCAGTGGTAGCTACGGCACCAGGATGAAAAGACATGGAAGGTTGGACAGAGCGTTTTTGCTTTATGTGAAAGATATCATGAAGGTGTGATAGGGGTGCGCCAGCCTTGTCATTTCTCTCTATTGTCTGACCTTGGTATCTAGTTAGTACCCTGTTACTCCGCTCTGAAAGCTTTACAGCCTTCATAATAGAAGACAATGACATTATCAAAGCTTTATTTCGCCATAAGCAGCCCCAGGTTCCAGCTCATCTCTTCCTGTTTAACTGTACTGAAGAGACAGGTTTAAAAAAAAAATGTGATTAAAAAATGCAGGACAGCTGCTCAGGGATGTGTAACCACTGAGGGATCTTACCTAAAACCTTTTGTCTATTTTCCAGACAACAATTTGTTACACTGTAAATGTGTTGTTACTACAGTTGGTTGGTCTTTTTTAAATTTATAACCTTTTTTAATCAAGAGCGTTGATTTTTTTACAATTTCATTGTCAGTAAATGATGAAAATATAACATACTGTCTTTACCCTTAAAGACCTCCATATTCACTTGAAGACAGGACTTGAAGACTGATTCATATTGTACTTTTTGTAGTATTAGCTGGTCCTTCTGAATAAATCCAAAAGCACTACACACAGCATAGATGTTGCCTTTGTCTTTATCTTTCAGCTATGTGGCTGTCCATATTAAAATTTCTCAATATTACCCCCACATATACCATGACTGGAGCATTTGGCTGAACATTGTGTTCTCCAGTTTCGCACACTGAAAGAAGAACAGGGGATTTTTGCAGTCATTTGTATTTGTGCTAGCAGTGGGTTCCCACTCTGACAGGTCTGCACGACTCTCCCGGGAATCTCATGAATATATTTAGGACTATTAAACCATTTTTAAAAAGCTATTTTGTATGCATACAGTCTAATCATTACAATGCAAATGAGATCGGTGGGATGGTAAATAAGGTGTGAATGAGAAAATGGAAAATGGATAAGTAAAAGCACTTGGATGCGCATCTGTGGGGGCAGCCATATTAGTTTGGATGCCCATTACAGTCAACCTTTATTTGTGGTTTTGTTAATTTGATATGAAGCTGCATATATGGACCCTTAACACGAGGCATTGTAATTTTCTATGATGATACAACTTACCTGTATATATGCTCCTGTCACTGTTGCCTGCTGTGGCCAGATGCTCTGCATTTGCTATTAGCTCAATTTGAGTCTGTCATTTAGATATATTCCAGTGGTTTCATTTACAAAATCAACAACTGTGGAGACAAGTAACATCCTATTAAACATCCGAGGTGACATTTTTCACTGCAGCAATCTGCGATAGCGATCTACGGGGAGATAAGACAGGTCTGTGAAGCGACACCTGAACTTGTCATGCTTATAAACCATCAGGGGTACTGCTACCTACACACTCGAACAAAGATGAGGAGCTGTGAGCAAATCTCGTCATCCATCAGATTTTACAAACACAATTTACATGTGTGTGGGGGAGGGCTATGGGACTATACAGTGCAGTTAAAAAGATATGTAGGTGGTGTTTTTATAGATGTATATGCTAATAAATTAGAATTATAGGCCGATAAAAATCACAAATAAACATCATGCAAAATATGTCTGCAATAAATACTGGAGGGCTTTGTTATATATTGAGTTATTTCAGCATCCTGGTGGCACAAGTGGCCAAGACGTATAGCATGTAACTGAAATGTGTCTGGCTCACATCCAGTCAGAGATGCAGTTACCATTGAGGACTTGTGCTCTTAACCTTGGAGAAGTTTATATTCTACAATTAAAAACTTGGAAATGGTGGGTTTTTTACAGGGGGAGTCCAACATCTTTTGATATACTTAAAGCTGCTATAATCAATATTTTATAGAAACAGTAGATCAAGTGACTATGTGTAATATGAAGGGAGTCGCTGGTAGTAACAAACCCACCGCGAATTATCAACCAACTCTGCAGTTTCCTCAGTTCTACTGAGCTTTTTACCATGTTTGAAGTCATTTTTAGTTTTACTATTTTGGCTGTCTCTCACTGCTCTCGTCAGTGTAGTTTCCAGCCACAGTCGGCAGCAGTTTTCAGCAAAAATGCCCAATAAAACCACTGTATGCTACCTGTATGCTAAGTTAACAACTAGCTGGAGAACACAGTGGATGCATTTAGCATCTAAAAGGCCAGATGTTTCCCTCAGGTGGTGGAAACCAAAACATTGCTACAATAATAGTGAATATTGTACTTACATCCATCATGTAAATGCTAATGCTAATGCAGCTCTGTATCTGCTTGATGTGTAAATGAGCTAATAACTTTATGTCAGTGATGTGTTTACAGCATGTTGCGCTGCCCCCAAGTGGCCAGAAATCAATAAATGCAGCTTTGATTTTGACTTTCAGACCAACACCGAGACACTTATTTTTGTTTTAACAAAATATATCAAACTGCTCAGTGCATCAATGTTAAATAAAAAGCTTTGCTAATACAGTCTAAAGTTAGAAAAGCTTTCCTAATTTAAACCAGGAAATATCTGATCAAAGAATAAGATACCCAGCACTGTAAAGGCCTCTCAACCAGAATTGTATTCCCAGGGTGAAGAAGGCTTTGAAACAGCATTTAGACCTTAATGTTCGGAGATAAAAGTTACAGAGAATATAATTGGACAGTCAACTGAAATATGAAAATTCAATATAGCAACAAACCAGATTGAGTTCTGTGTTTGTTTGTGGGTGCATTGGTGGGATGTATTTCTGAAATCCTACAGCCCTGAATCCAGCCTGGTACAACAGTTACAATACAACAAAGACAGCGTTCCAATATAACAATTTGTCTCTCTCAAACCTAACCCATCAAAATAATGTCAAACTCAATGCAAACTAGTATAACCAGTGGATGGGTGATAATTGGTTCTTTGTCCAAGTTCAGTCCTGTTTGGAATAAAAATTGCATTGCTTGGCATCAATACAAGAAGCTATACTGATAAACCTGTGATATATCATGTGTCAGAGCGGAAACAGATTCTGGTGATAAATCAGGGTGGCAAGTCTTCCCTGCTCCACACTCCCAGTGTGCCATTAATTAACACTCTTTTGCGTAACACCAAGCCAATAATCTTGCCCTTTTATATATGAACACCTATTTTAATTAAGAGAAATACTGCTGTGTGTGGAGATTAGTCACTTTACTCCTCTAACCTCTTCCATCAATCTTACTCGATACATTGGGAGTCATTACACAGTGTTTTGGTCCATTTATTTTGATCATAGTGTAAATGCCATCATCTCTCTACACTTAGACGTGTCCAACTTTAATTTACGAGCCGCATAGAGATGTTTGTTCTGTTTGTTCATTTTTTAGCATAAGAAATGGCTAACAGCCATGTGTGCATGATAAATACATTGCACTGCCATTCAATAAAACCAAAGCTCATCTCATTGTGTCTTCCCAAGAGCTAAATTACTTAAATACTACAATAAATGCCTAATAATTTTTATGATTTTTTTGCCTTTTATGAAACTTAAAAAAACAAAACATAAAGCAAATAACAATAATGGAGAAAGAAATTATTTGGAATTAAATTTGATTATCAGGGTAACATGGAGCTGGAGCGGAGTTAATATTTAAACCCAGGACCTTCTTGCTGTGAGATGACAGATGTTCTTGTGCAGTGTTGTGGGGCGTGTGATAATTATCATATTTGTACAATAATTTAGCCATTTGTACAATGTATGGTCAATAACTCTAAAACAAGTTGTTGTCTCCAAGCCCAAGCTGAGACAAACCTGATGACCTCACCAGACTGTGTTTGGACTTGTCAAAGCTCCTCCAGAGCCACAGACGACATTATAGAAAACAGGCTATAATGTCATGCCAGACATGACAGGATGCTGTCCTGTAGCATGCATAATAACTATGGCCTATAGTACAGAACCCACTGTGCATTTTATCCGTTGTGTTTTTTGATCCTTTTGTTGTTTTTTTCCTGTAAAGCACTTTGTAACCTTGTTAAGAAAAGTGCTATATAAATAAAGTTTATTATTATTAGTGTAGTCAACATGGTGAATCCACAGATATGGTGTGATATGCGGCAAAGGTCATATAGTATATGTTGCAAACTCGTCCTGGATTTCATTGTCTCGCCAGTATCCTAAACATCAGGCCCCCACCAACACAGTACCCTGCACTGTTTTAATGCAGGGCAGTTTTTCGGTCTGAATCTCCACTAACTGCTCATTTTTCGCTGCAGGCAACAACCCAAGAGGGCAGATGTTTTTTGTTTTTTTTACTGCAGACAGACCTCAGAGAAATGTAAAATATATAAATGGACCAAGCACATAGCATTTAAATGAGCAGAAACACTCATCTGTGAGAATGAACCCCATGGGCTCCTGAAATGATCCAGTGTTTCAGTATTTTTCTGTACCTTAAAGTCCTCTATCACTCATTTTCTGTGGCTGGACTGAATGATTATTATTTTATCACTCAGCCCATCTAGAGAGCACGAGCAGACGGACTGAGTGATCAAATAATGAGCCGTGATGGATGTTTTTTTATGTGTCATCCATTTATTTTCAGACTTTATGCACAGCTCTGACAGGCTGGTTGACTCCCTGAGTGCACTGGGCCTGTATTATCATATCATGTTACGGAAAAATACAAAGACAGAAACTCACACGTTCCTACACATATAACCCACTACAGGCATCGCTCGCCTTCGTCACCTCCCCGCTCTTCCCTCTCCCACGCTCCAAAATGACTCCTCGTCTTTCTCCTTCAGGTCCGGCCCTCTTTAACACCTCTTCACACCCAGCAGAGCAAAAGTCCTGAGATGATTTGGTCCGATCAAAGAGTTAGAATTATTCACTCTGCGTCTGTAGGGTTGTTCTGCATACCAGATTCACAGTGCGATTGAATTTTCCACCTACACACTCGCCTCCTCTCTAATGTCACTCACACCCCACTAAAGCAACACTGTCATAGTCTGTTAGCCAGCTCAATATTCCCCTATTGGCATTCTCTTTTCTGTCTAGAGCAGGAGTAGGAGAAAAAAAACAAGTAGAGGAATATTCTCCTTGTTATTTTCAGCCAGCAGGGAAGAAAGTAACAAAGCAGGGTTTTGTTTTGTTGACAGAAATACTGAGTGGCCTTTCTCTGCGGGGAGTCGACTGTCATAGCATTTTGATACAGGTACAGTCGCATTACAGAGCAACATAGCAAACTGTTAGCAATCATCAATTATGTTGCATTTCTCAACAACACCAGTGGCTTATTCGCTCTCCTGGGAACACTCAAAATGAAGTGCTTGTTCAGTTAGCATTATTCCCTAATGGCTGTACCTGCAACACATAGTTTTCTCTCTCTGACTTTGGAGTGTGCTCAAGTGTATGTTTGTGTGTCTGTGTGTGAGGAGGCAATTTGACGCAACCTCAGTGATTTACTAAAGGTTAGATAAGTTCGAAAATAGTCCAACAATCCAAATTGATGCCGTTCACTTTTCTCCATTCTACCATTCAACTACTGTTTTGTGCATCTTTCTCTTCTTTCAGATTTTGAGCTAAATGACTATCCACACATACACAACTATACATATTTAAAATCATTCACATGCTGCAGTTATAGTCAATGTTTTAATCAATACTTTTTATCTTAAAAAGGTTGCTCAAAGTGACAAACCTACAGCGAATTATCAGCAAACTCTTCAGAACCTTTTAGCCTCGTTTAGACAATTATTTTGGTTTTTATGACTCATACATTTTCTATATGGTTCGGTCTCCGCCGTTCTGATAAGTAATAATAATAACATAACATTATAACATTATCTACTATCAATCTATCTATTTATCTATCTGTATAAGCAGATAGATAAGGATGGTAAAATGATAAAAGAATCATTTAAAAGTGGATTTAAATGAGATGTCTCCAGAGGCCGATCTAGTCTAGCCATGTCTAACAGCACTGACAACAAAGGCACGATCACCCTTTTGACTAAATCTCAACCTTGGAATGACCAGGAGGGAAGTATAACCAGTATAACTCAGTGCAAGGCCCGGTAGAGCTTTAAAAGTTAGTAATAAAATGTTTAAATCAGTTACAAAGGCAGAGTTGGAAGCCTATAGGGATATGAGGATTGGAAAAATATGATGTTGTTTGTTTGTTCACAGTTGAAATCCTGACAGTGGAGTTTTGAAAAAGCTACCAGTAGAAAAGAAGATTTTTTACTAATGCCAGTGAAGATTGCATCAGAGTAGTCAAACCCCATAGGCTGCTGTTTCCAGCAAAAAAAGGTTAGAAACTGACTTTATCCCACCTGCCCAGCCCAGCACCAAAGTTAGCAACTTGCTGGTCAAGAAAGTCAAATAGATTTTTTCCTCAGGCATTGGTGGACCACAGCAAAAAGAAGAGTGAAATTGCACTTTCATTCAACAGCTGGCCAGAAACACGGCTCCAAATGAATGACAGTCTTGCTCTGTGTCTGCTGGGTGTGTCAGTTGCAATTACTTGTTATCATGTTAGCTATTTCTTTAAGCCAGAGATTTGGTGGTGCTTGTTTAACGAGCTCAGACATCGAGAGGGAGCTCGGAGTAGGACCACTGCTCTTTCGTGAGGTGGTTCAGGATAAGGATGTCTCTTGGACCCCTTCCTTTAGAGGTTTTCCAGGCACATCCATTTGGGAGGAGACCTCGGGGCAGACCCAGAACATGCTCGAGGGATTACATATCCCATCTGGCCCGGAGACACCTTGGAATCCCCCAGGAGGAGCTGGAGGACATGGCTGGGAAGAACGAGATCTGGGCAACCTTGCTTAGACTGCTGCCACTGCGACACAGACCCGGATAGCACCTGAAAATGAATGGATGAGTTGAAGTGTCTGTCAGCTTGTGGGGTTTTTTTTGCCCTCTAGTGGCCAAAAATTAACGCAGCTTTAAATCTCTGAAACAGACTTGTATCCTGTATGAAAGTAAAACAGTGATCCCAGTGCAAATACAGCCTGATTTGTGAGGATTGTTTTCACTCAGATAGGGCTTCAGTGGCTTGGATACATTTCATGAAATTGCACTGGTTTGAATTCAGAGCTTCCTTTTTGAGCAAAAGAATGGACATGGTGACAGTAATCTTTGACCTAACGTGGGGCTGTTTGGCTTAGTTTGCACCTGCACGTTCATCACATCTGCAAAAGGGAGGTGCAGTACTGCCAAGTGTTGATAAAACACTGGCTCGAGTCTAACTGGCTCTTTGAAGGATAACACCAAGCAATGGAGAGGGCAGGGGAAATATTTCATACACACACGAGTGCACATGCACTTATTCTTTCACTTACTTATGTAAAACTTTCTTTTCTTCCCTTCCTCCTCCTGACTATCTTCCTCTCAGCCCTTTCTGTCCCCAACCATCTCTCTCTAGTGCTTTACTACAAACACGTTTATACTTTATCCCTGTCCTCTTTACTTACTCTCACCGTCGCCGCTCCCTCTTCTTCTTTCTTCCCTCTTTCATCCCTCATCTGTGTCTGTCTAATGCCTTGCCAATCAGAGCAGCACCATCAGCATACTGAGAGGCTTCGAGAGAGACAGGGAGGGAGACAGGACAAGACAGATCCATGGAGACAGAGAAGACACAAGAAGGCAGAGGACATCTGGAGCCTGGTTGCTAATTCATTCACAGATGATGAACGAGCCATTTTGTGCTTGCTAATGGGCAAGAGAGGTGGAGACAAACAATAAATGGATTTACTAAAATACATTTAGAGAGAAGGAGGGAATCTTTCTCTGCCCTCTGAGTCATTTGATCCCAAGATTGAGTTTAAAAATCAGTAAGTGATTGAAGTGAATCAGAGAGTGATTCAGGTTGACTGACTAAGGTACGAGTTAGACGGTTTTAAAGGAAAATTTCAACATTTTGGGAAATGCACTTGGTAAATGGACTGCCTTTATATAGTGCTTTTATCCAGAGCACTTTACATTTTTGCTTCTTATTCACCCATTCACACACACACCGATGGCCGCAAGCTATCATGCAAGGCGCTGGCCTAACCATCAGGAGCAATTTGGGGTTCAGTTTCATGCTCAAAGACCCTTCGACATGTGGACAGGAAGAGCCAGGGATTGAACCACCATCCCTGCAATTAATATTTTGTATATTTTGTATATATCTTATATAAATATATATTGCTTGTTTAATTTGTACAAAAAATTAAGCATTGATCTTCTAATCTAAATCTCAGAAAGAAAGCAAATAAGCCTACTTGTTGAACTATTCTTTAAATTGCTCAGCTTGCTGTTAATTACCCTCTTGAACCTGACAAAAAACAAAAATAATCGTATCATTTCTCTGACTCACTGCACTTTAGGTCTGATAGAGTTAAAAGAGATGGTTCAAAATCACTTATGTTGCAAAAACATCTCCATTTTCCAGCGTGACCTGTTTCATTTTAATATAAGCTTTGCTCCACTCCTCTACATAGTGAAATCTCCCCTTTTAAATGCAGCAGACTTGAAGTTGTAAAGAGCGAGAAGCTGTAAGGAATGAGTAACCAACCTGTGGCCCGTGTCATGCTGTCTCGCCTCAGCGGATGGTAATGAAAAATATGCCCTGCATCATAATCACCAGTGACCCTCATGCTAAGGCTTGATTGGCTCCTCTGTGGCCCCCTGGGTGTCCTCTGAGCAAGGTCCTGACCGGCCACTGGTCCGGACCTGATGAGAATATTCATGACCGTGTATGTTTGAAAGCTAGGAGGCTTACATTGATTTGTATAAAATAACCCAGGGTGCTGCTGCCAGGGGTGGAAGCCAGAATGAAGTGAAGATATCTGATGAATGGGACAGGGAGTATAACTTCTGTGTGTACAGTGTGTTTTATTGCAGTCATAATAAACTGACTTGACTTGCTTTTGTTTAACCTGCTAACACTGTAACCCTTTATTGAAGGACAGACAAATAGAGTTCAGTTATGAGGCGTCAGCTACAGTTTCTGTTTCGACCAAGATAACCTTCAAAGCATCATGATGCTGGTGATATAATGACACCATGCTGCTCAAGTGATTTGTGTAAACAGAGCCATATGGTTCTGCACACCTCCTCTTTCTGACTGCACTGTCAATGCCCATGTGGATCCACCCCTACTCATCTAATAAGCTTATGTTTTGCCATTGTTCTGAATGGTGGCAAAATGACAAGCTCGTATGGTAATATCACACCACCTGTGTGACGGGAAGGTTAATCGTTTGGAGCAAAATACTCAGAGCTCAATTCATTTTGTTTGCTCTGTAATATGTATTTGTTCATTGGTTGATTCAAATATAATCATGGTGTTTAGGTGTGGTAATAGCAGGAAAATCACGCTGAAATAAAAGTGTGTGTGTGTGTGTGTGTGTGTGTGTGTGTGTGCACATCCATAAATGTGTTCCAATATATCACTGTGTATTTATAACATTTATTAAAGCACTCATTAATATTTCATGTTGAATATGGGTCATGATCATATTTTAAGATGCCGGTTATTTATCTCTCTTCTAATAAACATAACAGTGAGCCGCATTATTCACATTTTCTGGAGTTAAATGCAGCACCGCTGTTATGAAATTCCCACAACCATTACTACATTTGCTGTGCTGTGATGAATACAAATGCACTGTGTCTGGTACCCATGGAGATGCTGTGAACCATGGTGCGAAACGCACATCCAAACTATGTTTGAATTTGTAAATCTCTCTAAGCTCAGAATAGCATCCCAGAGTCCTTCCTGTACTGCAGCTTTTTCACTCTGGAGGCAAGTAAGAACCACCAGTTATGTGTTGATTAGTGTAAAAACAGTAAAGACCTGGTTCATATTACACTAGTCTGCTGCAGTAATCAATATTTTTATATTAACAGTGGATCAAATTAATGTGTGTAATATGAAAGAGGTTATTCAAAGTTACAGACCTTTGACAATCTCGTCAACATACTCCATTCACACTCTCGACGCATATTTGCTCCACTGATCGGCACATCCAGGCTACTGAACCGTGACCACTTCTTCTTAAAGCTGCTCTTGTCAGTTGCAAATATTAGCACATATACAGTAATGTCATAGTTACAAACCCATAGAGAATTATAACTCATCTTTTAAATTCCTCTCAGCTCCAGTGCTTTAGCATCTGTCAGCTCATTGTTTATACAGGTCGCAATTTTACTCTTTTGGTTCAGTCATCAACCTTGTTTCCAGACACCACAGGCAGCAGTTTTCAGCTTAAATAGCTTTGATAAAGCCACTGGCACGCTACCTGTCCAGCACCAAACAGCAGACAGACAAAGTTAGTGATTAGTTGGTGAAAATGAAGCATTTAACAGCTAATGAGTTGGTGGAGACCAAAACAGAGCTAAAGGTAGAGTATATTGGACTTACATTAATGGGATGGACAGAAACCCAACTCCAAATTAATGCTAATGTTGCTCCGTGTCTGCTGGATGTGTAGATAGGCAAATGTTGACTCACACATTCACATTCACACAACAACTTTAAAGTGATAATATTTGAGTAGTGGCAAATTATCATTTCTGTTTGATTTTGTTGCCACTTTAGTTTGTCTGTACTTTAGATGAGTTTCTATTCCTTACAACTCCATTATCCAGCTCAAATTGAAGGTTACCCACAAATCCACTTGGAGTCAGATGAATAGTTTGATGCTTTACTTTCCATCCTCCAAGTCTGCAGCAATATCCTCCCTTTTACATAGCTGGAATGTATTATATAATCCAAGGGAGTACAATCAAAAGAAATGTAATCCAAAATAATGTAATCCAGCAAATGTTATCTAAACGAATGCAGTAAAAACATCCAAACGGTCAAAAAGGCTGTATTACAACACTAGAAGGTACACTTTACCTCAAATATTTAACAATTATTCTCATATAGATGATTTAATAACAGTAAGATATACAGAATAATAAAACAACATTTGGCTCTTACATTGTCAATATTGTATTAGATTGTTCCACTTCCCACAAAGAAATCAATAAATGCAACTTTAAATCCAAGGCGAAACTTGATTTATTTGTTCATTTAACCACAGTGATTGGACCGGTCAGGCATCATATTTACTTGCTATCATTGTTTGACACAACAGTAATGACTGTTCAGTATCTCCACTCTACATTACCCACAGTTGCATCAGGTCAGCCTCGGTAATTTTGACCAAGTATGCATCATGTGGACTTAAGGATTGACACACCAGGAAGTGAAGTGAAGAAGCTCGTGTTTAAAATGGCTCTGGTAAGCACTGCAGATAAAGTTTTTTTAGTACTGAGCTGATTGATAATATTAAGCGAAATACGCCACATGAGTTATAGATTTGTTAACAGTCAGAACGTCGAAGGCAGAATCACACTGGCTGTAATAAACAAAAGCATTGCTGATATTCTCACACATCATTAACTCCTGGTTATATCGACTGTAGATACAATTTGTACCTTAACTGTTTGGTTCAGGCATGGTTATTAGCGTGTCACGTTGAATTTCTAGGACAAATTACAGTGAAATGGATTGAGATAAAGAAGACAGACACAGAGACAGCAATGACAGATCTCTGTGATCTCTCAAATTTCTGTGACTTTCACAAGCTCACAGCTGTGCCTTCCAGTGGATGAGCAAAATGTGTTCCTCTGGGAGCTGATTTTAACACAAAAGTTTCAATGATAATTTGTATTTTCTTCCATATGTTCATGTATTTCAGATATATTAAAAACTGGTTGGGTGTCACTAGGGGGTGCAGACATACAGAACACCATGCTTCACTCACTCAATTTTCTGGACGCCTCAAATGCAAATGAGTGTATTTGATCTAGTGGCTGTTGTTCAGAAGGCATTGTAGAGGCAAGGAGATTGGCTACTGAGGTTGATAATTAAAAAAGGGAGACTCTTCCCTCTGCTTCCTACATTTATAAGCAACAGAACAAATTTCTCCCAGCAAGAAATTATCTGTGCTGGCAGATAGACAGATGAGTAATGTCTGGTAGTTAAAAGGGAAAGCAACCATGCATCGGTTCAGTGTGTGTCAGAACAAGATGGTGGCTTTCTGCAAGCCCCCATTACAGGGCTTTACTAATCCAAACATGCAAAGCTGTGTCTAAAAAGTGCCTTTTGTGCATAATCCTAACACAATTTCTATGGGGTTAGAATGGGGCAAGTAGAAAAGGACTGGTTGCCAATACAGTACCAGTAAGTCAGCTCTGTATTTAAACATGCTGTAGCAGACAAGAACGTTTCTTTCAAGTGTGTGTGGTGTTGATATAAGTGAGAAAATGAGATGAGAAAACACAATCTATGATTTTCTAAACAACATTTTAACTATTCAAGTGTGCTAAACAGGTTTTAATTCGGAAAAAAACACTTAACTAATTATAATATTGTATTTCACAATGATTTGAGTCATTATCATAGTGAGTCCCTCAACAACTGGCACAGAAAATGAGAGTTAATAAGTTCAAGAAATCTCCAAGGAATCCTGCATTGGTTTTCCACTTGAACTGTGTCAGTGTAGCTGATTATTTTCTAACAGCAGTGTGTCTGATTGCAGGGAACGACGTGATATCGCCCGCTCTCATCAATACTTCAGTCCTCTCTAACAAACATGCAGTAGCCTTCAGTTCGACAAGGCATCACTCATGACTAAAGCCAGAGACTGTAAAGTAGGGAAAGGCTTTGTGAGTTTATTTATATAGCGCATTTTACACATAAAAGCAATTCAAGTGATTTATATTATGCATTCAGAACGAAAAAAGAAATACTAGATGCAACCCCCAATCAAGCTCACCTGTTTTGCAACTGTTTTGACATTTCTGATTATGTGAGAAGACCCACAACACCAAACACAAATAGCACCACATGCTCTTGAACCCCCTTTTATGGCAGCTTGAATCCCTCTCATGTCAACCCCGTCTCCTAAGAATTAAATTAATATGCAACTCATTAACTTAAATTCACTGGTAACATTTAGTGCCAATAGTGTGACATTCATATACTGCAGGGAAAACTAAGAGTCTGGGTGATGGATGGACGTACAAAGTGTTTCATCAGTGGAGTCCTCAGTTTACATCCTGTCTCGTACCTCAAGTCAGTTTCAATATTTAACCATAATCACAATCTTAACCAAAGCTCCACCAAATGGTTTCACTTGCCTAAACAGAACCACAAACACAGCCTGTTGTTCACACAGCTGCACTTGTGAAGAATACTGGAACGCAGCTTCACAGTGTGCGACGATTCACTTTTGATTTTGATATATGAGCCCTGTTTCTGTCAGCACCTGGGAAGGTAATCTTGTAAAGGTTGTGCAGGAAGCAATCCTACTTTGTTGATAGCCATAAATACCTTAATCATGTTTCAGTTGCCATAAGGAGATACTGTAAGGTTCGAAAAATGGTCAGTGTGAACGTAAAAGTATTTTGTCTGTGTGTTCAAAATGAATGTTTTGTCAATATGTTAATGAAGGAAGGCGTTACACTTTCCCCAAAACATTTAGCTAAGTCAAACTTACTGCACTCCATTTTATTCCGCACCAGCAATAGCCACGGCCAGAGGCATCATGTTTTCAGGTTGTCCGTACATACGTACGTCCGTCCCATTCTCATGAACGTGATATCTCAGGAACGCTGTGAGGGAATTTCTTCAAATTTGGCACAAACGTCCACTTGGACTCAAGGATGAACTGATTAGAATTTGGTGATCAAAGATCAAAGGTCAAAGTGACTGCGACCTCACAAAACACGTTTCTTGGTCTTAACTCAAGAATTTGTANAATTTGTACACTAATTATCACAAAATTTCACACGAATGTCTAATAGGATAAAATGATGAAGTGATGACATTTTTTACCCAAAAGGTCAAAGGTCAACTTCACTGTGACATCATAATGTCCTGGGAAAACACTTTTTTGGCCATTATTTATTTATTTGAGCCCCAAGGCTCTTGTATGAGTCCACCTTCTTCACTTGCTCTCCCTGGTTGACAACCAGGACAGGGGGCCTCCTGTTCCTCTGGTAGTCCATCACAAGCTCATTGGTTTTGCTGATATTGAGCTTCAGGTGATTGTTGTTGCGCCATGTGATGAAGCTTTCTATCAGTCCTCTGTATNAGGATGAACTGATTAGAATTTGGTGATCAAAGATCAAAGGTCAAAGTGACTGCGACCTCACAAAACACGTTTCTTGGTCTTAACTCAAGAATTTGTACACTAATTATCACAAAATTTCACACGAATGTCTAATAGGATAAAATGATGAAGTGATGACATTTTTTACCCAAAAGGTCAAAGGTCAACTTCACTGTGACATCATAATGTCCTGGGAAAACACTTTTTTGGCCATTATTTATTTATTTGAGCCCCAAGGCTCTTGTATGAGTCCACCTTCTTCACTTGCTCTCCCTGGTTGACAACCAGGACAGGGGGCCTCCTGTTCCTCTGGTAGTCCATCACAAGCTCATTGGTTTTGCTGATATTGAGCTTCAGGTGATTGTTGTTGCGCCATGTGATGAAGCTTTCTATCAGTCCTCTGTATTCCTCTGTAAAAATAGTATCGAAGTGAAAACAGCATGTTT
>NTHP01000002.1:3166773-3186113 GCA_003416845.1 Oplegnathus fasciatus | reverse complement strand
TGTGTGTGTGTGTGTGTGTGTGTGTGTGTGTGTGTGTGTGTGTGTGCTGGAGAGTGCCAATGCCACTACGGTATGAACAGACTCATTGCAATATGTTCGGGAGAATACCTTGCAGAGAGCGCAGCGGACAACAGTTCATTATTGCATGATTACCATATGCTTGTGAGACTGTGGGTTCAAACCTGGTTCAGATCCAGCTCGTGATTCATGTCCCATCTCGTTCCATCTCACTCCACCGTGTGCTGTATACAGTACACTGTATGATAATCAAAGGCGCCTTTCAGTAAAGAGACATAGTCTTTAGATCTTCCAAATTGTTTAGGATGAATGATGATGAGAAATATCTTTTCTCTGAGCTGGTCATTTTTGGAGCAGATTCAAAGCCGCCGATGGACTCCTGCCAGTTTGTAGCAGGTGATGTCAAATTGAGTCACTCCTTTCTGTTAGAAAGACGAGGGGAAAACAAGAGGCCATCTGTGCTTGTGGAGCTTTAGAAGGAAATGAACACAGGCTTACAAATCTCACTTTGTACAGATGCATGTGTGTGTTTGAACGTGTGTATGTGTGTGTATGAGAGTGAATCCCATGTATTTGCTAACTGGCAGTGATTCGCAGATAAAAGCCTACAGAGATGTGCAGTCACTAAAAGATTAACAGCGTGTCAGTGTCATATGATTCAAATTTCTCTGCATTATGAATGTAAGGATGAGTTTAAAAATACACAAGACTGTGAATTATTCAGCCACTCCCCTCACACTCTGAGAGGCTTTTTGACTTTTGACGCTGCACAGCCACGGTGAGTAACGTGGCAAATAAATGAGGAGACCACCGGAGACATTAGATATTGGAGGTGAAATGTTTGACGTGAAACAGCATTTATGTTATGTTCCAGTACTACAAAACCTTCAGTGTGATTTCATTACAAAAAAGAAGAAGAAGGGTGCAATTAGTTTATTAAGAGCAGTGGAATAATTAGGGGGAGAGAATATACCACCCATGGAGTGTGTAAATAAGGCAATTTATTTGCCTCCGTGCAGCTGAGCTGCCAATATGTGAGCAAGTGACTCTAAAAATGTGTAAATAAAGAAAATTCTTAAGCATACCCTCCTGTATACTATCTAAAAATTAGTTAATACCACTTTACATGAATCTTTTTGGATTAGATCCACTTCTTGTTAACTTGACTTTTGGCAAACACACACAGACACACACACACACACACACACAAGGCAAAATAAAATCTTACAGAATGTCTTCTCCATTCATCTGAATCATACATATATGCATGACTCAAAAATATCTAATCTTGATTCATTACAGGATGCTGCCTAAAATTCACAGTGGCAAATTGCGATCAGTGGGGAGCATGTCATGCTGAGCTTTAGGTGGCCCGTGCTTGGTGCACAGAGCCATGCGTGTATACTGCCACCCAGTGAAATTGCGCAGAACTACAAGTCTGGATGAGTCATTCTTGCAGCCTGACTGCCTTCCTCGGCCCTGCTGCAGAGGGACCCGGGTTGGGTAATAAATTAGTCTCTTTTAACATTCACAACTGATGGAAGGCAATCTCAAGGTCTGTGAAGATGGGGTTGAAAGGACTGTGTAGACGGTGAGCATAGAGTGAAAAGACAGGAGGGAGGGGGGGAGCGACAGAAGGAGTGAAGCAGGGATTTGGGGTGCTCTGAAGCAAGAACAACACTGCGTAAGCCAACGGAGCAGAGCCACAGACAGCGAGCACTAACCATTCAGAGCAAATACCACAGCACATGTCAATGGGACAAAAAGAGAGAGAGAGAGAGGGAGAGAGGGGAATATGTATGCAGGTCATCATTTTGAAGTTGGAAAAATACACATCTACAACAATCCTGCAATGTTATTTCTAGACGTAAAGAAAAAAGTTTATTTTCAGTGGCTCACAAAATTACTGGTTTCAGAAAGTTTATAATTAGACAGGAGCCAGTGTACTTTTTATAAAACCTGGCACCGAACACCGTCCTCAAGGGCAGCAGGCTGTAAAAGGCAGTAAAAGTTTTCAGCATCTTTTATTTCCTCTATAACCTTGATGAATAACATATGTTTGAAAGAGGTAATTAATAGCGTGACACTTTATGTTTTTGGACTATTTAAAGTTCTATTTCACCCACATCGAGAGCACACTACAGTACATGTTTGTCATTTCAACACACTCACATTCAGCACAACATTCAGTCCATTTATTTCAAGGAAATGTAAAAGTGGATTCACTCCACATTTGTGCAGTGCCAAATCAGTACACTGTGATTCAATTACATCAGGAAGTCAAAATCTACATTTTAAATTAAGCTAATGCCAAAAGCAAAATGGAGTATGTTAGTCATGTGAATTAAGGACTAAAATAATGAAATAACATCCAGTGCGGGGACATTTTCCTTTAGAGGAAAAAATCTAGTGAGAGAGGAGAGAAAAAAGGTAGTGTGGAAACTGTTACCTTGAACATAGCGCTGAAAGGAAATGTCACAGGTGTTTATCCATTCGCTGAACTCCCCTCTTCCATAACCTGCAGCGAAATTGCCATAAGACCTCTAAATGACTGTAGACTGTAGTCAATTTCCAGACCCAGAGCTCCATGAAGTCAAGTAATACCATAGTCCAGTCCACCATGAAAAGTATTAAGACAGGCACTCTATTCATCCGAGGATAAATAGCTCTCCTTGCACTTCCCAAGTTAATCTTTTACTTGTGTGTCTTTTGTTAATAAATGTTTTCCGCTCCCCTCATTTAATAATACAAGAATAAATGTGCTTGTTAGGCACTTTCTTTTCCAAAGAGCCTTCCTTTTCACTCTGTGTTCAGTCACAACCTGAGATGTAATATTCCATCACATAATTACCATGTGACAGGTAATTTTAGTCAAGTGAAGCCTGAATACATTGCAGAAACCTTCATGGTATTATTAAAAAACTGCCATTAAGGGATGATAAATACGATTTAATAACAATCATTAATTAGGCTCTTGTATGGACCTTTGTGTGCTGTGATTTATTTCACATCTTATCCAAATATTGTCCTCAATTTAAGTGAAATATAGAGTGAAAATAACCACACATTACATACACTGAATGGCTTAAGTAGGCCATACATTGAAATTCTCTACCTGTCCAACCTCTCACTCTTCTCCCCAGTGTACCTCTCAGGAAATTACATCATTACACCATTTTTAACTAAGCAGCCCCAGGGCACTGAGCTACTTGATCCATCTTCATCTGTCTCGCTCGCTCAAGTGACGTCCACATCATAAACTTCGGCAGTCTGTGCAAACACACACCGTGAAAGCCGAGGAAACGCATCGTGAAGGAGCGGTGACATTGACAAAGTGAGAGGGCGGCCATAGTGCAATGTAACAGCACGCTGCCACTTATGAAAACACCTGCTCCACACTGTCAGCAACTTAACCTTCTATCACCTAAATCCCCACCGGAGGATTATATGTGACAGATGTAGGACAGGAGGGGGTCAGAGGGTGGGGGTGACGGGGTGGGGTGACAGAAGTGACTTCATAAGTAAAAGTTTTTTGAAGAAGGATGAAAATAGAAAACAGCTGAAAGAGAAACAGAAGGAGATAAGAGATGAGTAATTACGAAAGGTGTGAGGAGGGTGTAGAGCTGAGAGACCTCATTAGCTTGTGCAATATAGCAACATGTAGGAGCCATTTAATGTCCATCCATCTGTCCATTTGGAACGTAGATCGACTGGTAAATTTGAAACAATCGGTCCGGTACAACGCCTGCCTCCAGCTGTCGATCTCAAGCTCCATTTTACCCTCACTCGTGAACAAGGACCTGAGATACTTGAAACCCTTCACTTGGGGCAACAACTCACTCCGTACCCAGAGGGAGGAATCCATCATTTTCCGGCAGATAATCATGGCCTCACACTTGGAGGTGCTGACTCTCATCCCAACCGCTTCACATTGCAAACCGCCCCGGTACGTGCTGGAGGTCACGGTCTGATGAAGCCAATAGAACCACATCATCTGCAAAGAGCAGAGAAGCAATTCCAATGTCCTCAAACTTGCCTTGAGATCCTATCCATGAAAATGCCAAACAGAATCCGTGACAAAAGACGACCCTGGTGGAGCCCAACACTCACTGAAAACATGTTTGACTTCCTGCCAATGATAACTGACACAGCTCTCACTCCGATTATAAAGGGATACTCCCCCCAGTAGCTCCTACAAGACACAGTCGCAAACCTTCTCCAAGTCCACAAAACACATGTAGACTGGATGGGCAAACCCCCATGATCCCTCTAGTAACCCTGCTAGGGTAAAGAGCTGGTCCACTGTTCCACAACCAGGATGGAATCCGCATTGCTTCTCCTGGAGCCTCCTTTCCAGGACCCTGGCATAAGCTTTCCCAAGGAGGCTGAGGAGTGTGATACCCCAATGACTGGAGCAAACCCTCTGGTCCCCACTTTTAAAAATGAAAACCACCACCCCGGTCTGCTGTCCCCGACCTCCACGCAACATTGAAGATATACTAAAATTCTTTGCTAATCCTTCTTAGCAGATGTTGAGATATGTTTCACTGGAAAATTAAAACTTTTGGCCTGCTGGTGCACTGGGTGAAAAATCAAGGGATCACCAAAGTCATTAGAATTAGAGCTCGACAGATAAATTGTCCAGGCTGATATATCGGCCGATATTAGTTTATTGCTGATATATCGGTATCGGGATATATGTCGGCCGATAAGAAATACCAAAGATAAGTTTGAGGATATTCAGAAACAGTGTTATATATTTTGCCCCCAGAGAGCATTGATTTTCCAACAGTAAAATGTCCCACTCAGTAAATTCAGTAAATGTTAAACACAGTTCTTAAAAAAAGACAAATGTATATGTGTTGTGTTCATGTTTTAATATTGGCTATTATTCGTTTTTTATGCTCTCAAGTATCAACTGGCAATAATTAGGATTTAGTCTCTGGAGACCTTGAATACCTGAACTAAAATTTAATGTAAATCCATCCAACAATTGTTGAGATATTTCACTCAAAACCCAAAATGTTAACCTCACGGTGGTACTAGAGGAAAAGTCAGGTGATCACTAAATTCATTAGGATTCATTCTCTGAAGAACAATTTCATTGTAATCCATCCAATAATTGTCAAGATATTTCAGATCAAACTGGTGGATGAGAACTGGGAGACATTAGCAACCCCATGGCTAAAAATGAGCTACCTCAAATAAAAGATAAAACTGCACTTTTATATCACTTGTGATGCTGATTTTGGGACAAAAGCAAACAAGAAGAAAATTTCACCCCAACAAGAAGGAGTTAATTCCTTGTCAGCGCTGTTGTGGGTTTTGTACAGTATAAAAGATGATAAATGTGCTTTTTCACAGTTGAAAGGCAGCTAATGGAGCAGGCAGACTTGTTAGACAAAAGGCACTTTAACAAGGACATGAAAGACACAAAGGACATAGGAGTGTGGCTGAATTAACTCATCCTTCACCAGATGACAGATCTAACATTTAGGCTGTGAGACGTGTCGCATTGTTAGATTATTTGCATAACTTGTATCATCCTACATGTTGTCAGAAGGACTTTCAGTCTCTCCATCAAGCTTGTTATGATGGCAAAGCATTACCTCTGATATTGTGATGTATCTGTGAAGCAATAAATATACAGATAACAGGAGGTATAAGTAAAGGCCATTTTTCATTGCTTGTCAGAATATTAGTTTTCCTGAGAGGTCATTTTGGTCGGATTTGATTTAAGGTGTCAGTTTTATTGATGCTTTAATTTTGGATACCTAAACAATAAGATACTTGGATGTCAGTTTTGTTATATCAAAAGCTTGATGTATTCAGTGCTATGAGACATAATTTTACATATATATACATTTATATTTTTTTATAATTATTTTTATAAGTTGTAACAAATGTCTTTATTAATGGTTAATAAATCATTTACTAATGCTTTATCGAATATTAGTACAAGTACAACTTTGGTTGCCAGGCTGCAAAAAATCTCTCTGGTTGGTGTTTATGCTTCTCGCTTCTCGCTATGCATTTTTTTCCCTTTTTTTTAAGCTTTTTTAGCTCTTTAATTCATCATTTAGACATAAATGTGACATTTGATCACTTACTGTCTGGAAAAGAGCTGCAGAGTGTCTGGACCTAAATTCATTTATAAACAAGTTAATTGGACTTACAACTGCAGACTTTAGGGATAATTGTAAAAACTCTTTATTAATGACTTACATATTTTGAAAGAAAAAATAACACATTCTTTCTCTTACAAAGGGAAAAATAGACTTCATAAGCAAAAAATATGCGACATTGTTTAATTCAGTGCACTCAGGAGTTTGGCAGCTACCACCATATTTGGTCTGGTATGACTACTCTAGTAGCTTATAATAGTTAATGTTAGCAAACTTTAAATAGACACTGCTGTATGACTGAGATTACTGAGTCAGTTCACTGTCTTAATGACACTTCTCTACTTGTGCTACTGTATACATTTTACATTTACCACTGTCCTTTTTGTTATTTGTGACCACAGTGGCTGCTGTTCAGCAAAAGTTATATAGGCTCCCTGTAATAATACATAATAATAGTTATATAAAAATACTTGTGAATATTAACCACGGTTACTGGTGGTAACAGCAAGTTTGGTTTAATACAACAGCACACAGTCCNNCACAATAAAAGCCACCCTGTGTTTCGCCAGTTGAATGCTTTTAATGTGAACAACCAGCACTATGAAGTTGCATTGGCAGTAACTTAAAACAGCTCTGACATGGCGTTAAGTGATAGGAGAGTGAACAGTAAACAGTGAGGCTGATATGACAATGAGATGAAATCAAAAATAGTAACACCGGATTACATGCATGCATCGTTTCCTGTGACAACTGGCAATTTGAATCCGGCACAGGAATGGCGGACTCCGCCACTAACAATGAAAACTACTACAGAGAGAGGTAATTACAGCATATAAATACACTGAATGGCTATTGCTGAGAAAAGCTAGCTATAAATAGTGTAAAAAATAGGGTTTCATTGAAATCTCAAGGATTATAACTTTAAAATTCCAAACTATAGGCTTGATGGCTTATTGCAAAGTAAAAAATTATGAATATTTATTAATATATTATAAATGTTTATGACTGCATTATCACATAGAAAGGATAAACACCATCAAAAGAGACTTTTCACAACCTGGCAACCCACATGTTGTCCGTATTAAGATATTATAACTGATAATTAGTGAATTATTCATTAAAAATACAACCTATAAACCCTTTATGATGGGTGCTATATAAGCAAGTGGTACAGTGGAAACCACTTATAGTGATCACAGTTACAGTGACCAACCGCTTATATGGGTCAAAAAGCTTGGGACAGAATCATTTCTATACAAATACTGTTTAAATAATTCGCTCATAGCAATCAAGTAGTCTGCTTACAGTGTTCATTTTGGGTCTTTTCATACATGACAACATATGGAAAAACATTTTAAAACTTTAAACTTTACTTTTCCTGGCTGTAACCCGTCTGCTTCTAGCTGGCTACCTGAGGCTGGTGCGGCGTGCACATTGAAGTCATGACGGGAAAAAGAAAGTCATTTTCTCTCAATAAAAAACATAGTCTCCTCGAAGCTTATGACAAACTGCCAAAAACGAGCCAACGAGATGTAGCAGCGAAACTTGGTGTGTCTCAGGCTATCTCGTGACATCTACTCAAACAACGAGAAACAGTCATGGTTGCTAGTGATGGAGACAAAAAACTAATGTGCATGTGGAAAGCACCTGTGGTTGAAGCCGCCCTCGTCAAGTGGATTGATAATACCTGGTCACGTAATGCCCCCTAAATAGCATACCCCAGTAAATAGCGAAGCTGTCCGTTTCATTACTTTATATTCATGCACAAATGTCAGTTAGATGCTAATCTGCATGAAATAAAGAAAATAAAGAAATAAAGAAATATAGAAAAAGAAAAAGAATTCGGCTAAAATAATCAGCCACTTATAGTGATCAATTTGACCAGGACAGAGGTTTCCACTGTACCTTTATATCAATAGCCTGCAGTATCAGATACTAAAGCATCAGGTACTGCATGTTACCATTTTGCTTGACACTGTCTTCCTTCAGCTTTTTTTAAGTACTTAAGGGCTTAACCACTCAGTTCTCTCAGTACGATTTATGACTGTTTAATCCCATCAACAACAGGGATTGCTGTCAAAACATCATTGAATATGACGAATGACAGAGGGCGTACAAGTGGGATCCAGCTCAGGCAGAGTAAAATGTTGATTCATGACTTCTGAAAACCCCACTGGCTAACTTCCTTAAAGCTTACAAGACTTTTCTGACCAGATTAATCTTCCATACTCTGAACCAACTTTTCCTCAAACACAGCAACACCATGAGTCTCACTAAGGCATTACAGTAGTTTCTCTCCTGCATCAGTTAAGACATGTTTTGTGCTGGAGTTATTATGGTGAGTCTGGCTGGTTTTGGGCAGCCCTCATCAGTTTTTCTCCAGTCTGGCCATTTTTTTTCTGTTGGATGATTGAGTTCTTACCAGTTAAGTTTTACTGCAGTGAGCAGATAACACAACCCACTGTCTAATTTATTTTACTTCATGGCAGTGTCCACAAATGATTTATTACCTCCTGTCACAGGCTCCTGATTGGGCCATTTCTGTTAAATGAGGCAACATTAGCATAAACAGTTATATGAGGACACCATCCTTGAGGTCACCCCCTTGCCTACCTTACCAGTTGATTGGTGCGACTATTTTTGCGTTTGAGGGAAGGGTCTCAGGGGTTTGACTCAGAGAACATTTAGCATTTCTGATGTGTGTCTCTGTAAGTGTGTGTGTGTGTGTGTGTGTGTGTGTGTGTGTGTGTGTGTGTGTGTGTGGGCTGGCAAGAAGAGACAAATGCCACCTCCTCAGACTCTGACCTCAATCCTGATATATATATATAATAAAATGTCTCTTATGATTTATGTTCTGCTATGATTAACTCTGATATGTGAAAGAAAAATGTAATCAATGTAATGCATATGGTGATGGATGACAGCAATGATTATCCTCTTGTAGTTAAGTTGACTGTGCATTAAGGTAATATCTCAAAGGTGCAGATTAGAACAAAACACATAGACTTGCGCCAAAATTGTATGGGTATGTGGTATCTGCTGAAGGTCTACCTGGATACCTCCAATCCACTTTCTTTCATTGGAGTTTCACTGTCCTCTGATCACAGGTAGAAATATCCTACCTGACAATAACTCAAGAACACAGACAGAGTTAAGCATGGAAATCTAAATCGTGTGAATTATACTGTATATTGTGTGCTGGGGATGTGCAGTACAGTACAATGACTGTAGTTTGTGTAATAAGGGCCGGGGGATGCTGGGGGCTTTTAAGTACGTCTGTGGATTAATGTGTGTCTACTAAATCCCAACCAATCCAGGGCTGGATTAACCAAACAATGTTCAATTGGCTTAATAACCTGTGCTCTGCTGATTCTAAGACGTTGGAAAGAGCCTCAAACTCCTACACTGAAAATGTGGAGGGAACAAATGATGGAAATAGTTGCGTGTAAAAACATGCTGGTAAGAGTGAACTGGATATAATATGATTAAAGAACACTGGGACAGCTTTAGCAGGTATATGTCTGAAGGGAGCAACCTAACCTTGTCAAGAATCTGATGGTCCTATACAGATACATATGTAATTGTTGTCATTATTGTAACCAAATAATTGCCTTTCTTGTAGGCTATTAATGTCCGTTAGGTTACCTGCCTGTTCTTTTTCTTTTTTTTCTTTTTCTTTTTTGTTGCTGGATATTCTTGTTATAAAACTCAATGTAATTTCAAATCATAAAAAAACAACAAAAGCAACAAAAATGTTTGATAAGGATACCTCATATATATATATATATATATATATATATATATATATATATATATATATATATGAACTAAAAAACAAAAATTGCTTACATTTAAAACATATTGGAAACACATGACAGTTTAATGCAATGCAGTTTTAATAATTACCAGAGAATCAACACCTCTATTACAGGACTGTTAGGACTATTAGATTACAGTGGTACAGCAGGTATTTCTATTTTAGGTCACTCAGTATAATGTTCTGTACCACAAAGTGTATTAAAGTATCTTAAGCATAATTCCCTCAGTAGGTATTGAGGTAGATTTAATTGGATGCAAAGACTGAATGGTTGAATGAGAATTGGATCAGACGTTAAGTGTGCCTCCGCGGCCACCGTACTTGTTGTGTCTGAACTAGCTAGGAAACACAACTTGTACACTTTTTAGTAGCTGTGCTAACCGCTAGGTAAAGCAATGGCTGAATATTCTCACGTAAAATCAACCAAACTGGTTTTGAAAGGTCTTAATAAAGGGTAAGTGTTTCTTTTACTTCGTACAACTAATCGCTTTTATCTGCAGTATTACTCACGGCTAACTAACTGGGTCTCTGTAACCTATGCTAAAGCTAGCTGAGGCTAAAACATTATTGTTACCTGAAACATCCTTTAGTGTACTAAGTTACTGTCTGTTGTTGATTAAGCCATTGTTAAATGTTTAACTATCAGCATGGTGAAAAAGGCTGCCGCAGATCTTAAATCTAACTCGGCTGTGTGGAACTAGCTAACACGTTAGCCCCTTCTTTGCCCAGCTATTAGCTAAACATATCACCCGTGGTTCAAGTTTGAACAAGCTTCTTCATCCAAAGGCAGTTTTAGCAGCAGCAAAACGTCCGATAACGTCAAGTATTATTAATAATATTGATTTGACGTAGATGTAGAAAACCTCATGGTGTTTGTTTATGTGACAGGGCATATTAGTGAAGTCCAAGAAACTGTTCAGAGAAAGATCTTCATTTAAAACACAGTCTCTGGAGGGTGAAAAATACAATATGATGAAATACGTAATATATAAATATATGTAAAATAATAAGGAACTACTTTGACTCTTTCTAGAGCAACCTGTGAATCAAAACAGGATAGTCAGAGAGGATAATTACGTACCACACAAACAGACATACTAAAAACTTTACCTAACTCCAACAGTATGGAGGACGAAAAATGACAATATAAATAAATGATAAATAAATGCATAAATATATACAAGAATAAATACAGAAATAAATAAATGAATCAATAAATAAATAATTGCTTAAATAAAAGCATAAATGAATATAGAAATAAATAAATGCATAAATAAATAAAATAATAAATACTGAAATAAATACAGAAATAACTAAATAAAGGCATAGATACAGAAATAAACGTTGATAATTAAATAGGACATAAATAAATGTATTAACTTTATTTTCATTTATTTCATTTTCATACCTACATTTATTTATATATGTATTTCTGTGTCGGTATGTTAATGAGGTAGGAGGTCCTAACCTCAGTCTAAAACAGGATTGGTCAATTAGGCGAGCCAGACAGAAGCAAACGATTCTTAGTGAATCTTCCCTGTACACAGATATATACGTTAGCTACAGTCGTCGCGTTAACCGAACAATGATGGAAAATTCAGAAGGCTGTCCGTCATTTTGACAGATTAAAACACTGAGGGCAATCGACTGTAACTTTAAGTAAATAACACCCCTGTCCATCATACTCGTGCCTTGGAGCGCATCTGTGACCACTACAGGTCACAGAGGGGTGCAGCTGCGCCACTGGTGCAGAAGGAGCGCATGCTGTGGGATTTCTTCCCGGTGAAGCGAGTGCTTGCAGGATCTGGAAATCCCACGTTCAGAGATGATATCTTGCTGACTTCTGAACACTTCCCTGGGAGAAATGTTCCCCGACTTCAGAACTTTGGCTGAAGTGGCGCTGGTAATTCCAGTCTCCAGTGTGGCAGCTGAGCATGGGTACATGAAAAGCGACCACACTGTCTGTGTCTCTGTTCTTCGTTTCTCTCCATGCCCTTATAAGTGCATAATCTATAAGCTTGTTCCATATATTAGCCTAATTATTAAAAAATTAAAATGAATGAATGAAAATGAAATGCTAATAAATATGTCTTGTCAATAAAAAAAAAAGAAAATTAAAATAACTGGTAATAATAGATTATGACGTAATTTTTACGACCTTGTCCGTCATAATGACGGACAGCGAGAAAGTCTAACACAACCTCTGGCTAGCTATGCTAAGCTTCTGTGAATGGATGTTAGCAAACTAGCTAGTGTTACATGTAGTGGCTTCGATCAGGAGGCTGCTGGCAGACCTGCTGCAGGATGTTGCTGACCAGCTTAAAAACTGTGAGTTTCTTTTGCAATGGCATGTAAAAAAAATTTGCCATTAATAAACCAGCGCTACATAAAATACAAATGTCAACAACTTCAACTTCAGCTAGCTGAGCGGGCTAGCAACAAGCTAACAGTAATTGCTCCTGTACACAAGTCAGCACCTCTAGCAAGGCAGAAGTAGCAGACCTGAATCGATCTCACTCCTGTAACCAGTCCTGCTTTAGACAGAGGTCAGGACCAGGGGTTAAATTAGGATTTGCTATGTTGGGGGGCTCTGTGGTGGTGACAGAAAAAAGGGAAACCCTGTTTGCAATGTTCTTACATCCCCTTATTTAGGCCTATGTTCTCTACAGCTACAAAGAAAACGTGTTTTAGTCATTGTTTGAATTACTAAGACCGAAAAGTGTAGAAATATATACACTGTTGAAGATGTGCAAAGTTAAGCGTCCCCTGATGACAGGGACGGACTGGGAATGAAAAATGGCCCTGGATGTTAATAAAATAGAATAATGTTAGTATACTAATAATATCTTAATTATATAATGTTAATATATTCACATAAGTTCATATAATAGTATACTGTAAACCGCTAGTATAATATTAATTCTAGTACAGCAGTTTAAGAAATACTCAACCCACATTTATCATTTTTGTAGGTTTTGTTCCTTCATTAAATCCTTGTTGAAGAAAAATGGTCTATATTAGTGGTTAGTCTCCAATGTGTTAATGCTGAGTACTAACTTGTCAATAATCAATAACCATTTATGCATAACAATGAGTTCAGCATTTCTGAAGTTTGCTACAGCACGTCAAATTTTTTTTAATGTCCCGCTCTATCCAGGCTGTGATTGGTCGGTTCATGAAGTGACATTGACGAGCGCATCGACTTTATGAAAAGTTGAACATGTTTCAGTAGGACACGCGATGCGGCTGAACAGCCAGCAAGCCAAACCCAAACCTGCTTATTTTATTGTCTTCTGTCTGACCGCTTCAGCTGCTAAACCTTGACTAACAGTTCAACTGGTCTCACTTGGCTTAACAGAGGTGGGGAAGGGGCGGGGCCCAGGTAAAGTTAGACTGGACCGGACTGAAAGTGATTGACTGGGAGAGATAGGCTGACAGATGTAATAATACCCAGCCACTCGCCCGGGCCAGTCAGCCACACAGCACTTGGTTATTTTTATTTAAGCGTGGGCTGGGCTTATTTAAAAATATGTGTATATATGTACATGTACAGAGAAAACTCCCAGTGCTCCCGATGGCCAGTCCAACTGAGAGCGTAGGGCTGAGCCCCGTACAGCCCCCGCCCCATTTAACCTCTGGTTAGGACCTCCTACCTCATTACTATCCAGACACGTGAAATGTCGAAATTAATAAATGTACTGTAGGTGAACAAAAAATGTAGAAATAGATTTAAGACATTTATTTATTTATGTCCTGATTAATTACCATTTTTCTGTAGTTATTTCAGCATTTATTTATTTTTGTATATATTTTAGCATTTATTTATTCATTTTTTGTCCTCCATACGACAGGTAATGATTTACAAAAATATAAATGAACTTAAAAATGGCGTTCAGTTTGTTGTTATGGGGCATTTTGAACATACTGTCACTCCTTGAAATTCTTGTTTTTGCGGACCTTCTGTGATGTGCAGGTGTGCTCCAGCACCTTGTGACATCACGTTGGTGTGGTTACAGGTGCAACAGAGCACATTTCGTGAGGTGAAACTTTCAATAGAGAGGGCAGCGAAACACTGCTTTTCAGCCTGGTGTTCAAAACTTTCTGAAGGTCCTGCAGGTCGTCTCCTAGAACCATAATTCATGTTGATAAACAACGTCATGATAACTCGGTGATTTGTTATTGACTTTAAGAGCCTTGCAGTTGTATTTTCAAGGAAAATATATTCACTTTCAGCAAATTAATTTGCCTGCCTGAGGGGTTTAATGTTTAGGTATGCTTGCAAGGTCTGCCTGTGTAATTAAACATTTAGAAAGCTAATTACAAATTAAGACCTATTTTTTCACAGGAAAAAGAGGAAGCATAAAGATAAGAAGAGAAAAGCGGCAGATGATGAAGAAAAACCTGATGTTATTGGTATGTGTATCTACTGTATTTCTAAACCGTAGAAGCCAACCAAAGACTTTTTATATCCTGTTAATCTTTCCATTAAGCAGTGAATATTCTTATAGCATGTGCTGGAGTTGGGTGAGACAATTAGGGAGAATTAGAGAAATTATTTTTTCTGCTCTTTGCAGTATGATGGAAGGAAATGAGCTTGAGAAGTTCGATAGAATGAAATGTCATTGTGGCATTTGCATGTAAAAAGCTTGACATTTCAAAGCCCAAACTGATTTTTTTTATGACCTCATAAATAAGTTATATTTACGTATATAATTGAAAAGACCTATAGCTATAGAACCAGCATTTTGTGTTTCTGCACTGATAATCAGTGAAAACATACAACTTCGATGTAGTTGTTGTCAAGAGTTATTTTAAATATTAAAACACCTTTGAGTGTGATAGCAGATTCTACTTTTTTTGTTACAATTTTTGGTTCAGGGAGGCCATTGTGTTTATATTTGGATCATAGATTGTACCTTTTAAAGAGATTTAAAAAGCTGCAGTGGTCAATTTACAAATGATACAACAGCAGATACAATAGGCACAAACCCCCTGTAACATCTGAACCCTCTGACAAACTTCCAGTACTAATGCTATGTTGCAATGCGGTATATCAAAGCACCAGCTAGAAGTAGTATGCTACTCTAAAAATTGTCCTCTGAGTGGATTCTGCGCCTTAATGTTGCTGCAGCTTTCAAGCAAACAGCGATGCCATGTGTTATTACACCTTTTGACATGGGTCTTTCTGCGCGCCAGGTGGTTGGTGGTCTGTCAGCTGCTTCGGGGAAATCACTGGAACGGTTGCCATAGAGATGCAGAACAACTCGTACATCCATGCCCTGGATAGTGGTCTCTTCACACTCGGTGCACCACACAAAGGTAAGAAGACGCTTTGGAGTGACTACAGAATTTGACTAAGTCATTTCAGAGGAGTTGGGTCATTCATACAGCTCTAGTGACTTTCACTCAATTTGATCACTATACTGTATAAATGCTTTTCTAATGTAAAACATTAATTTCTGTGCATGAAAGAACAGTTTGCACTAATGTTTCCACCCAATATTTTTATGCCTCCACCCGGTGATAGCCGTGGCTGGAAGCAATATGTTTTCGGGTTCACTGTCCAACCCATTCTCGTGAACGCGATATCTTAGGAACGCCTTGAGGGAATTTCTTCAAATTTGGCACAAACGTCCACTTGGACTCAAGGGTGAACTGATTTGGTGATCAAAAGTCAAAGATCACTGTGACCTCACAAAACACGTTTTTGGCCATAACTCAAGAATTAATTATGCTAATTATGATTACGCTAATTATGACAAAATTTCACACAAATGTCTAATAGGATAAAATGAAGTGGCAACATTTGTTATTCAAAAGGTCAAAGGTCAACTTCACTGACATCATAATGCCCTAGAATTTTTATTTTGATTTGGACTCCAAGGCTCCTCTATAAGTCCACCCTCTTCACTTTCTCTCCCTGGTTGACAACCAGGACAGGGGGCCTCCTGTTCCTCTGGTAGTCCACCACAAGCTCATTTATTTTTGCTGATATTGAGCTTCAGGTGATTGTCGTTGCACCATGTGACGGAGCTCTCTATCAGTCCTCTGTACTCCTCTGTAAAAATAGTCTCTGAGTGAAAACAGCATGTTTCTCACTGGAAATTATTCACTGGAATCAAACATGTCAATATAGTGATAACTTCCATTTCACCGGAAAAAAAAACAACTTCATACCTTTTTATTAAATTCTTCACTACATATATTAAATGAGTCTGGACAGACATGGATGTAAATTGCAACTTGACTGGATGGCGGAAGCATACAACCACGGGGCAGTAAATCTAGTTGTTTTATATATTTATTTTTTTGTTGAGTTTGGGTTTTTTTTCGGTTGGCATTTTCTGCTATTGCTGGCTGTGTGATGGCAACAGTTACTACTGCTTCAGGTTTTTTAGGTAATGTGATGTACTAGTAGAATGTGGAATAATGCTCTAAACTGCCCAGGATTATGGCTGGACTATAATTCAATACTGTTGTGCTTCAAGTTGAATTGTATAGTGATGATATGATTATATCCTGTTACTCTTTTACAGAATGCTATTGTTCAATCAATGATTCCAAACTAATTCTAATAAAAGCTAACAGAGTTACTTATTAGGATCTCCGTTTATCTGTTTGAAAAAGGGCTGCAACGATTAGTTGATTAATTGATAAGTCGATGAAGAGAAAATTAATCAGTAACTTATCATTTTGATAATCATAATATAAATGATAATTCATTGTTGTAGTCATTTATCAAGCATGAATGCCAAATGTGAGGATTTGATGCTTTTCTTTTATCAACTGAATATCTTTGAGTTTAGACTGTTAGTGGAATAAAACAAGCTATTTTAATACATCACCTTGGCCTGTAGGAAGTTATAAAAGGCATTTTTCACTATTTTCTGACATTTTATAGATAAAATGATTGACTGAGAAAATAATTGGGAGATGAATTAATAATGAAAACTATAGTTAGTTGAAGCCCTAGTTTGAAGATATGTGCCTGAAGTAAGAGTGGAACACATTTAATTGCATTAAACATCAAGTTGATTGATTTATATGTATTTTAAGTGCAAAATAGTGATATATACTGATATTGGAAGAAATCTTTTATGAATATATTTATTCGTATCACCCAGCCTTACCCAGGATAATAAATATATATATGTAGCACAGAGGAAAAGAGTGGAACTTTACCTGGGAGAGCTTGCAAAGCAGGATTATAATGCAAAAAGTGCACCGTGTAGAATGTAAGCTGTTCTGCATTTCATTTTGTCTGCATTTTAAATGAAGATGCAAATTCTACATCTATTCACTTATCCCACAGTTGTACAAACTTGAAGAACTTGAAACTCAATTTTGAGGTTCCGTTTACTGTTGGCTCCAGGCGTTGTGGGGATGAAGGGGGTTTGCCTTCAGTCCACAAAGCAGTAAGTATGTAAGTAGTAAATCCAGACACCAGACTGAAAAGGCTGAACAGGGGTTGAGTTGAGGGTAAGGACAGAGCTAACTCAGAGTTTTCACTCGCTTCTGCCTTCAGGCACTTCTGAAGGAGTGGTGCTCATTGAAACAGTCTGCCCGGAACGAGACACTACTAACAATTAATTCAGCCCACGTTTTGTGAGAACCAGTGAAAATGTCTGGGAGATTGAAACATCCCAATTCCCTTTGTGGGTCCTCATCCTCTGCATGCACATAAGCTCATTTTTAGGAGATGAAAGAGGACGCGAGCTAGCAGTATAGAAAGAGAGATTAGAGATTTTCCCCTCCTTGCTGGATTTTCTGCGCAGGTGCCACACTGTGGATGATACAGCATTTTGGAAAACTGCAAAAAATGTTCACATTCACCTGCAGGTCAGAGGAAACATGCTGATTTTCTCTCAGCCAACTCCGGGGGTCACCGTCTGACATATTCCAAAGATAATCAGCCTTTTGAAAAAGCAGCTTATGTCACATTTTACCTCTACTTTATTAATGCTTTCCTCGGTAATGTCTCGCAGGGTCTGCTCTCCCTTGACCTGAACCCCGTATGACGCACTACAAATTGTGCGAAACTTTGATTTATCGTAAAGTTCAGGGAGTGACCTAATCACAGGCAGATCACTTTTATGAAATTATGAGGAACACAGGAGACCTCAGTGCAAAATAAAGCATTTAAATGCAACACAACAATTCCTTCCATATCTTATTCCAAATGTCTCAGCGCTGGTGAACTGGACCCATATCAGTACAGCACTACATAGCCAGAGGGTTTGCATTATTAATTACAAGAATGCATAAGTAAAACACCAAGCAGGTCTCAACTTGGTGTGAGAAGAAATTATGCGAATTTTAATAATTGCATGATTGTTGTACAGTAATTAATTGAATACAAAATGATTTCCTTTTCTGTCAGAACTAAAAGACCAGTGTGGCTGTCGGCCTTTTTTTTAACAGGTAGAGAGGAGCCTCATTAATATTAAATCGAAACACAATGAAAAATGAAAGAAAAATTCTGTATATTGACCAATATAAAGCCATTTGAAAAGCAATACTAACAACCATAAAATCTTTAAGAGGTAAACATTGTTTTATACGTTTCAGACGATGAAGGACCCGACCCTCCAGAACAGTTTACTGCCATCAAGCTCTCAGACACAAGGTGAGTCAGCAAAGACAAACTGCACATTGTATTTGCATCCACAGATAATCCTTCACCAACAGATTTAATGCCCCGCTTCTACAGGGACCTTTTATAGTGTTTCAATGTGCAAGAGTAAATTACGCTTCCATGGGCCCTTCCAACTGAGGTGCTGCTTTCTTCGGCTGTGGATCTCAGATCTCACGTTAACTGTCACCTGATATTATTAAACCTTTCCTGTTTTGTTCCTGTTCCTGCTCCTGTTCCTGTTTTGCCATGAAGGCAAAATATTCTGGAAAACCACAGAAATGTGGCATCTTTTTCAGGCGCTGGAAAGGCCGTGCCAGTGTATTGCGATTGTTGAATTTCATTTGGTCATTTTTGCTGTTGCAGGATAGCCTTGAAGTCTGGATATGGCAAGTACCTGGGTATCAACTCTGAGGGTTTGGTTGTGGGGCGCTCTGATGCCATTGGCTCCAGGGAACAATGGGAAGCGGTCTTCCAGAATGTGAGTGGATCTTCTAATGTTTCTCCTAATCTTGGTGCATATGTAGATTTAAATCTGTTGACCAGAAGGTAGATTGGAATAAAGAAGAGGAAGGTTTCAGAGAGTGATACTGGAGATGCATTTTTTTCCCATCTGGCACAACCCTCATATATTTCTTTTGTCCCATCTTGGTCCTGTCACTTTTGTTGATAGCCAATCCGGAACCACTTTTGTTGTTGGTTCAAGTCTTGGCATGGCGTGGTAGGCCTAAATAAGATACACAATGCA
>NTHP01000002.1:3095282-3166766 GCA_003416845.1 Oplegnathus fasciatus | reverse complement strand
AATACAGACCCATGTGCACATTTGTTTTGATTAATTAAGTTGATGAACAGAAAAATGATTGCAAAAATGCCAAGGTTTCACCAGCTCCAGCTTTTAAAATGTGACCTCATATTTAATGCTTTTGTTTGTTACATATGATAATAAACTGAATAATTTGGGGGGTTTTGGAGTGTTGGTTGGATAAAACAACACGTTTGATTGCAATAGAGAATCAAGAAAATAATCTGCAGATTAATCGATAATGAAAATAATCATTAGTTTCAGCTGTAGGTACAAGTAGTGTAAGACTATGAGTGCAAAGAATGCAGGAATAAATATGTGGATAGTGTAATAAGAACTATACTTATTAAAATGTATAAGTAAATCTTTTTATTCCCATGGATGCCCATATAAACAACTATTAGTGTAAATAAATACACCTATTTTTTTGCAGTTGTGGCACATCATGTAAAAAGGGACTGATTTGATATTGCGGTCCCCTGCCTTTCACGGCTCGCCTCATGGCTGATTGGAGTTTAGCCCATGAGAGATAACACTTAGCTGTAGTCAGGAACAACTAATTCACTATGCAGAATGCATCTACCTTATCACTGTAGCGCACTGCTCGCCTTGATGCTTTGTTGAACCTATAAACAGCCTGCCCGGCGCAACCTTGAGACTCTTTTACATCAAATATCAGGCAACCTTTCATGCCTGTCACAACAACCAATCCCACTGCAATTCTATCTAATCTACTGCCTCCTCCTCTGTTTTCTTCCTGTTCTGCCTCAGGGCAAAATGGCTCTCCTGGCAGCAAATAGCTGTTTCATCTCCTACAGTGACAGTGGGGACATCGTGGCCAAGAGCAAGACAGCAGGGGATGGCGAGATGGTGAAGGTGATGTGTAAATTGTGTTCTTCCGCAAGGTTGCATGTTAATCTTTTCATTTTAAGCATGCAATCTCTGTGGGGACCTGACTGTTGAGATGGAAGGGGAAAATGTTTGTGACCTCACTTCGGGGGGGTTCATGGTATTGATATTTAATGCAAAACTTGTTTTGCTTTTTCTTGATGAACAGATCAGATCAAGTGCGGAACGAGAGGTCAAGCGTAAAGATGACATTGCAGAAGAGGACAGGGGAAATGTGAAGTCTTGCGAGGTCAATTATGTGTACGTAACCTCCACTGTGTATAACTTAAATTTTGACTTAATACACAAGCAGCCCAGTCAATAACAAATGAAGGAAAACCCATGTTAGCTTCTCTCTGTGTATGACTTTCAAATTATTGAATCATTGTCTGCTAGGTTCAGTAGACCTTTTTGTGCTGAATTTAATGTGCAATTTAAGAGCCAATCAGAAGTTACTTTCAAATTAGGGCAGTGGGAGGAGCTGTTGTAAGTTAGTACATGCATGTTAAATACAGAGTGACCAGAAAAATAGAAATCCAGTACAGCAGTCCTGTAAAAAAATACTATATTTCTTAAACTCTGTCATATGTACTGTAAATGAGGTGGACAAAATATTAGATACACAACATGTCCACAATTGGACAAGACAGATCTGAGGGGTTGTGAAATGACAACACATTATTATTGTAATTATTATTTTAAGTTAAGTTTACCTCTCGGTCACAAATGGTAGACATTCAACCTATGAGGGGTTGCAGTCAGATATTGCTTGGTTTTAAGGGGTCACAAGTCTAATAAAGGTTGCTATTGCCCCACAGTATAATGCACCACCACTCCACTCCACAATACAACAATACAGCCTCACAAATTAGTCTAATCAACTCCTCTCTGATATAGTGTCAATAACAAATAAGTGTTTATTCCTGGACTTTTGTTCAAGGATTCAAGAAATGTTTTGTCATATGCACTAAAATGTCACTGAATGCACTTCCATACAAGGAAAAACTTATGTCCCGGCAGTCAGCATGTATACACAGTATACAGTCGGTGTTAAATACAAACATATACAAAGAGTATAAACAAGCACACATGCAAACACTAATTAAAAAACTATATGTAAATAGTCCATATTGGATTGTATTGTTTAGGGCTGTTTGTTTTTCCCGTCACTCTGTTTATGTTGTTTTCTGTTAATTGCTCACTCTGATCTGTGTGTAGGTTTGACAAAAACAATTCTCAACACAAGGTCCACTTACTGTGTGTTTCCGAAGCTTTCAACCTCATCCTTTTGGCCTTTCTCAGCAGATGAGTTGCTCAGTTGTCATGGAGATGATTAGTTGTTGAGATATTGTTTTGAAATGGTGTGTGCACCAATCCCCTGCACATTACCCTCATTACCCACTGTATCTGTATCTGTTGGCTTTGTTGTTACTCCTGTTTTAGACCTTGGAAATGACTTTTTTAAGTGGCATTTGTCTTAAAGCTGTTGTCATATTGTGTCAGTAATTATACTTCTGTTTCACAACCGCTTGACGTTTTACGGTTTAAGATGTATACCTTTCAGCCTCCTTTCAAATAAGCACCAAAGCATTTTATTCAGATTGAGGGGAAAAACGGTGATTTCCTTCCCATTATCTTCACATTGTGTCAGACTGCACCGGCAAGATTTTGACAACAAAATCACATCCCTTGATGTGAGATCGCGCCTTTAAGCTACAGCCTCATCAGTCCCACGCCTTAAAGATGCAATTGATGGTCCGCTGTTGGAGTGGGATGAGAAAGTGGGCAACACCACCACATTTCAGCTGCCGATGCTGCGAGTGTTTTATATACGGCCTGTCTGTGGCCTATTAAGTTCCAGGCAGTATGTCTGAAGCTGTTTTTTGCTTGGCATGCTTTGGCTTGTGTTCCCACTCTATTATTTGTTTTAGATGAATGCTGGGGAAATGGACTCATCATGTTGACGTGTTGATAATGGCTGCCCTTGAGCCTGTGTCTTGATGTAGTGTTTAGCGTCTAAAATGCCTTTCAGGATGGAGTGCAGCTTGGGAATCATAAAACAGGGCAGAGCAAAGAGAAACTAAATATCAAAGAAGTGTCTGACTAGATGCCTTGGTTGTTTATAGCGCTGTTGTGGTAGATATTTGAATACACTGTTAAGATTGCTTACATTATGGTAACACATTATTTTAAGCTCTCCCATGCACGTTTATTAAGGAAAATCTTCATGACGGTTCACACTGACAGAAGGATAAAGTCCTCACAGCCTATCACACAGTGCAGTGGTACCTTGCTACATTTCTGGCAGAGCTCATTTAGGTACATGTATAAATAAAGAGGATATTCCACCCTCATTAACAAATTCCACTGTTATCTTTGATAAAAACTTCCAGCCTTAGCTGAATATTTCAATAACAGCACTGAATATGTTGATTTGTGACAGCTAGTCGGCTTAACCATTCAGCTTATTGCTATTTAGCTGCCACTGTCAACATTTAGATACTCTGCTTTAGTTCATTCTCGGGCTCATTATCTGGATTTTTTTTTTGTAAAGATTTAGCTTCTTAGAGCCTCAGTGTCAGTTTTCAAAAGAGGATAAGTTGTGAAAATTTCAGTAGTATTGAGGATGAGTGTTTTTATGCGCGTGTGAATCGAGCGGTGACTCATTTGCCTTTGCACATCCTTTTGTAATAGTCTTATTAATGTTGCTGTTTGAATTACAGGAAGAAGTTTCAGAGTTTTCAAGATCGGCGGCTCAGGGTTAATGAGGAAGACCCCTCCACGCTAAAGAGAGCCAGAACGGACGGGAAGTTTCATGAAGCTTTGCTCGACAGGTGTGGAAATAAGCTCTTTTAGATGTTTATTCTCAAACACCTGATTTACATTTTTTATGTTAAAACTTGTCCTTAAGTGTTCTTTCATGTATAAAGGAAATTTATACATGAAGGAATAAAATCAAACCACATTTTCGCTCTCAGTATTCCCTCGAATTTGTCAGAATCATATCAGTATATTCTCACACAGTGAAATAATCCAATAAAAGGAGTATTTAATACCACCAAACTGTAAACCTCCTGCCACAACATGTGTAAGTAAAGAGGTGCCCTTTGCAATGTTTTAATTGAATTCCAATTCAGTGAATTTTTTCTTTTAATGTGCGTTCATCAAAATATTATAGAAGGACGATCATTATACCTTTAAATACTTCTGAAATGTTGCCTTTGAAAAAGCTTCTGATGTTTTAAAAAAGAAAATACAGTTAAAATGTTAAGCTACAACTGAAAGGTTAACTGCAAATATGTAGAGTATATTGAGGAATTCAAAAATGATGAAGGCAAGACGCTAAATACATTTCTAAATTATATGTTTCTGCTATTGTAATTGTTTACCTGTAGATACATTTTCTGAATTTCCTTCCTACATTAATATATTAAAGAGATTTGTATAGATACACATAAAAAAGGGTACAAAACACTCACACTGTAACAGGACCAGCCTCCATTCTTTTTTTATGTGATTACTTGGCAGCATGATGTGCAAAGATGTGTTATTTGAACTCGTCTTGTAGTTCAGGCAGCTGTCATTATAACAGACTGAGAAATCTCTTCACATCATCATTCTAGCAGTAATAACAAGTAGGATAAGTGAGAATTGATGCATGCTATCACATCTCACACCAGGAAACGAGTGTGTCAACAGACGCACTAAACAAAGCTGAACATCCACTGACTGTACAAGGTGTTAAAAACAAAATGATCAGTTATTTATACCAATACAGTGAAATATATTTATCAAAAAAAAAAGAAGTGTCACAGTTTGTTCTTAGTTGGTTTCAAATTCAAAATAATTTGATTTTGGGCGTCAATGAATTGATAATAATTTAAAAAACAGATAATAGATTGATAGCACAGACGTATATAAATAACACTAATTAACATGTCGTTCTTTTGTTTTTATTACAGGAGAAGCAAAATGAAAGCCGACAGGTACTGCAAGTGAAGACTCAACTTAATAGATTACTGCCATGTCTTTGTAAATGTCTTGATTTTATAGATTTGGCCATTTGATCTGACATTTAATGTACTGTTTTGTTTTTTAATGTTTTGAATAAAATGACATGGTCAAGTCAGTTTTGTGTTGTATTTTTTGCAGTCAGTTGGATTCATCTTAACGGTGACATTTATAGTATTCAGGTGACCCATTGAACTGTTCTGTGTAAATAATTAACCACCGTTCCACTTTGCTGTGGAGGAAATGTTAGTTAAACCTTTGGGTTATAGGATGTCCCATATTTTTTGAATGACTCGTCCACATTTTGTATTTGTATACAGTGATCGAGTGGTCAGTAAGATGTTATATAAACTGCAACTGAGTTGGTGCTCAGCTGCTGAAACTGACCTTTCACTAACCTTTGATGAAAGGTCAGAATGTATGATTTATTTACACGGGTACTATAATCAGTTTGACAGTATTTGGTGTGATGTTTGCCATGAGTTTATGTAATGAAGACAAATGTCACCCGCAAAAAGTAATGAATTCATTTTCATAAATCAAAATCATTTGTACACTTCATGGCCAAAAGTATGTGGACACCTGAATATTACACCCACATGTGATTGTTCAGCATCTCATTCTAAAACCATGCACATTAACATGTTGCTATAACAACCTCCACTCTACAAATGATTTGGCTGCAGGGATTTTCTCCCATTCATCCCGAAGAGCGTTAGAGAGGTTTATCCCACAGACTGTATAAAATAAGGGTTTTATACAGTCCATCGTTCATCCCAAAGATGTTGATTGAGGTCAAAATATTTTTTATTGACATGTCTTTGTGCATGGGGGCATTGTCATGTTGGAGCAAGAACAGGGCCTTGCTCGAAGTTGGAAGCATACTATTGCCTAAAATGTCATTGTATGTTGCAGTGGTAGAAAGTAACGAAGTACATTTACTCAAGTACTATACTTAAGTACAGTTTTGAGGTACTTGTGCTTGAGTATTTCCCATTTCTGCTACTTCATACTTCTTCTCAACTACGTTTCAGAGGCAAATATTGTACTTTTCACTTTTTACTACATTTATTTGATAACTTTAGTTACTCGTTACTTTGCGGATTCAGATTAATAATGCAAAATATACTCAACAAATAAATTATGATGTAATATTATAGATTAAGGAAAAACTTTATTGATCCCTGGGGGACAAATTCACAGGCTACCCAGCAGATAAAGTAGTTGAAATTAGCTCCATCTTTACCAGCTGCAGCATTAAAGTGATGAACACATTAATGCATCAATAAATATCATCCAATAACACAATATACATTATTCTGAAATAGGCCATTCTGTGTAATGAGTACTTTTACTTTTGGTACTTTAAGTATATTTTGATGCTAATGCTTTTGTACTTTTACTGAAGTAAAATTTTGAATGCAGAACTTTTACTTGTAACAGAGTATTTTTACACTGTGGTATTGCTGCTTTTACTTAAGTACAAGATCTGGGTACTTTCCACCTCTGGTATGTTGTAGCATTAAGGTTTCCCTTGAATTAAAGGACCAACTCCAAACAACAACAAACAGTTCCACCACCAAAGTATTAGTCATTGCCAGACATTCCCTAGTTCCAGCTTCTCCAATATTAATGTGATTTTGTGATTAGTTTACTACAATTTTCATGAAAGATATCCTTTCTTTAATTATATACATGTTTTTTATTTTATTGTTACTGGTGTCTACACACTTTTGGCCATTTAGTGTGTGATGTGTAATTGAACAGATCACTTAACCAAATGTAAAGTTACTCGGTGAAGCAAAACAGTGGGGAAACAAATATATTCAGACACTTTTTAATAGACATGCAGATGCCACAGGAGGAAATCAACGCAATCAATCGTACGACCGGTCATGTTATTTATGTTCACTTCCGCATGGACGCAACCACTGGCCTCACGTCTGT
Source organism: Oplegnathus fasciatus (assembly GCA_003416845.1). Lineage (NCBI taxonomy): Eukaryota > Metazoa > Chordata > Actinopteri > Centrarchiformes > Oplegnathidae > Oplegnathus > Oplegnathus fasciatus. Next base: position 3,159,920 of record NTHP01000002.1, on the reverse strand, counting down.
TCCGAGGGGTGTTTTGTGTCACTTCGTTACTCATTTTGTCCGAGGCTCTCGCTTTTATGGCAACCAAAAGAAACTGAATTGTTATTTATGTTTAATTCGTCGAAATTGCATGTGAATTTTTTCGTTATTCGAACAAAATGCGTTTTATGTCTCTTTGAGAACTTCCGGGTTCCCCTCGCGTGCATAAAAGTGAGGTCACTGTCACGAGATAAACAGTAGCAGCTTCCTCAGTAAACTTCATTTAGAAACCGACGCAGGACGAACAGTTGTAGGTGAAGTCTTCCAAAAATGGGTCGCTGTGTTTTTCTCATTTTAGCGGCTTTATTTGCCGTCTCGTCGACACAGTTTATACCACCGGTAAGCGACATTTCTGCGTAGACATTGTGGTGTTTAACACATTAAACCTGGGTGTGTTGCCTAACTACTCTGAACTGTATTGATGTTTTTACTCTGAAGTCACAGAAACCTTCAACCCTGTTGTTCACTGCTTTTATATTAATTAATTTACAGTACACAGAGGACTGTCGGACAGAAATGTATCCCCCAAAGGGTCCCACGTAAGTATTATTAGTCTGTATTTAAAGAAATAAACCTTGAGAACCAACAGTTACAGAAAGTCTCTGTGTAGTTAGTTCACTATGTAACTCACTGATATGTTTTGTAACTGAACTCTGCTGCCTTCACTTGCTCCTCGTAAACTTTAACATCCAAAGGCACATGTTGCAGTTAGTAGTAAAGAAAAAAGAATGGGTTGAACACCGTAGATATGTTTTGTTTTCCTGTTTTGTTGGCTGCTGTTTTATTTTAGAAATCAACTGTCACGAAGCCTCTGCTGGGAGGAAAGAAAATGTACATTTATCTTTTCATTATCTGATGTTGAATAATAAACCAGCAGCCCACCAATTTTACACATTGATATCAGTTGATGTCATCAGGGTTATTTTGTTGTCTTGGCTTTGGCCTCAGTGCTGAAACAATTGTTGGATTAATCCATTAGACGATCGACAGAAAATCAACAACAATTTTGATAATAAATTAATCACAAGTCTTTTGCTAAAAAATGCCAAATATTCACTGGTTCCAGCTTGCCAAACATGAAGATAAGCTGCTTTCTCTCTGTTTTATATCATTACAAACTGAATATCTTTGAGTTCTGGACTGTTCATTGTACAAAAAAAGCAATTTGAAGATATCAGTTTGGGAACTTAAGAACTTACGATTGACATTTTTCACTATTTTTATTTTATATATAACCCTATTGGGATTAAAGACAACAGATCTGTAACAGAGAGCCTGCATTTCAAACTGGGGGCACGGAGTTTGAAAGGTGTGGGTGTTTACTTAGCAGTTAGAATTTATCAATCATTGAGTTATTGGGGAAGTGTAGGATCTAGTGTTTTTTTTAGATGTGTGCATTTTCTTTAGAATAAATTGTTTTTTGTTTTTTTTTAAAAACTGTAAACAAGAAAGAGAGGTATCACATGGCTAGTGGGCTGTGTGAGAGACATTTTGTTTATGAAAATATTCTCTGGGAGCTTTTTTGCAATGTGTGGATAACCTTTTTTGCTTTTGTGTCAAAGAAAGAGTCACTTGTTTACATCAGTTTTTCTCTGTCCCATTGCATAAAACTGCAGCCTCAGCCTCAGCTGCTGCATTTTAACTCCAGAGGCGTTCCATTTCAAGTTAATTCAACAACAGATAAATAAAAAGCACGTCTAATCAGTGATGTTGTGAATTGGATTTTAGTTTTACAGCTTTTCCTTTCTAATCAGGTTCAGAGGAAGCGTCGGTTGGTACACAGTGGACCTCGACTTACCGCCCAGCAAGAGATGGACGGATCTGATTACTGACAAAAAAACAGATGTAAGAACGCTGTCAAATACTTTCAACTAGTCTCACAAAAATATTGGCTGTTTTTCTTGCTCATAATCTCTTTCTTTTAAGCTGGTCAACATGATTCAGGCCATCAAAGACTTGGCTGATGCTTTTGTGCCCAGTGGACGGCTGATAGAGCTGGTCGACATTACGCTGGTGAGTGTTGTTTCCCTCTCTGAACTATGTTTTCCTCAGATTAACTGTTTTTATTGTGGTGAAAGGCTTTATGACTGCAGTATGTTTTATTGTGTTCTGCAGCCTCTTATGGTGGACACACTCCCAGACCCTTTCAGTGGTGAAATCAAAGGAATCGCAGCTGCTTCGGGGGTTCCTCTTGGTAAGAAAATGTTCTCAACTCCCTATTTAGTAACTGTTTTTAAAAAATGTCCCATTGACCTCTGCCCTTTTTTGTATAATCTAGGTGAAGTCGTCTTGTTCAACATCTTCTATGAGGTGTTCACTGTGTGCACATCAGTTGTTGCAGAGGATGATAAGGGTGGGTCGTCGTCCAGGTTCAGATTGATTAACTAACTTAAAATAATGCTGTATCAGTACTGAAATGCTTTTGGGGCTTTGCACTCTTGCAGGTAACCTCATTCATGGCAGAAATCTGGATTTTGGATTATTTATGGGGTAATAATCATCCCAAAATCACAATTTTTAAGCTTGATAGTCTTGACACCCATCTGGTAAAATAACATCTCATGAGACGGACTTGTCCCCTCTTCACAGCTGGGATGTGAAAAACAAGTCATGGATCATTAGTGAGAAGCTGAAGCCTCTGGTGGTCAACCTCGACTTCAAGAGAAATAACCAGACTGTCTTCAAGTCGACAAACTTTGCTGGATATGTTGGCATGCTGACTGGCATCAAGCCTGTAAGTCATTTAGTGTTGCAGCTGAACATTCAATCAGTATAAAACATTATATAACATCAATAACAGCTGTTAAGTTGTGTGTACCTCCTCTTTCTCTCCCAGCAAATATTCACTCTGACTATGAACGAACGCTTCAGCCTCGATGGAGGATATATCGGTGAGTGATTAACTGTTGTTGCTCAGGACTATTTCCACAGGCTTTAGAGCCGAGGTCTCTGCTCTGTGACTACTTGTCATCATCTAATTCACATGCAGGAATCCTGGAGTGGATCTTGGGGAAGAGAGATGGGATGTGGATGAGCTTTCTCACCCGCTCTGTCCTGGAAAATGCAAACAGGTATTCCTCTTTGATATTTAAAGGTGCACTGTGGAGTTTCTGGCCACTAGTGTTGCTGTAGAGTAGTATTTCTATGAGAAGGTCCCTGTATTAATTGTATCTGGTGTCTTAGCTGCATGCGCATGGGGTCACGCATGCATCACACAAGCACAGTGGTGATGTGATGCACGTCTTTGTCGAGGACGGTAATGCATATTGATGTCTGATGGCAGTAAAGAGAGATAAATAAATGAATCATGAAACTGCATTGCACTTACACCACAGTGCAAGATGAGAATGAATAGTCCAGAGTTTAATTTAATAAAAGGCAATGACAAACAGAGGTTTAGGCTACGATTTAAAAGAAGTTTAAAGCAGAGTTTGTTCCATGTTTGCTGATAAAAACTGAACGCTGCCTCTCCGTGTTAAGTGACGATGTCTCCATCCCAACAATGAGCCTTATACCATTCTCACTAGCTACGAGGAAGCCAAAACACGCCTGGCTCAGACCAAGCTGCTGGCTCCAGCCTACTTCATCCTCGGAGGAAATCGGACAGGCCAGGGCTGCATCATCACCAGGTCCAGACTGCTCAGTATTGATATCTTAGAGTAAGTACTGGAGCTTATTTTGTATTTTTAATGTGAACAATACAGTATGTTTTCATTCCTGGATGTAGAGACGTCTGCAGCTGAGTTTTTAAATGCTTTAATTACTATGTATGTTTGGATTAAAAACGTCGATAGTCCTGTGCAAACCAAAAACACTATATAGCCGACCATGAAATGTAGCAGTGATTTACCTTGAGTTGTGTTGACTGTGACCTTTTTGTCTGGAACATCGGTGTTTGTGGCTCAAAAGTCACAATGACGCAGCTTTTCTCTTTTCTTGTGAAACAGGACTTGCTCAACTAGGAACTGATGACAGCTTTGGTTTCAGATCACCTGATTTTGACTCTATTACACAGGTCAGTTGCTTAGCGTAGCTGCGTGTCACATGTTGAAGTTTTTTGTTTTTTTTTAATTGTGTTTCAGGATCAACCTGAAGCTGGGCCGGTGGTATGTCCTGGAGACAAACTACGATCACTGGGAAGAGCCTTTGTTCCTGGATGATCGCAGAACTCCTGCCATGAAGTGTATGAACCAGACCACACAGACAGTGAGTACTGAGGACACCCACTTCCTGTACAGATCTGGACTAATTTCTGTCTCTGATAAGAGGATGCGAATGTTTTCAGATTTATTTAATGCTCTGTCATGCTAGTCATGTGATTTTAGGTCTGAAGTACAAGTCTGACACGTTAATTCCTGTTTTATCAAAGTGGTAAGACACCTTTGATCTTTCACTTTCTTTTAGAACATCTCACTGAAGACCATGTATGATGTGCTCTCAACCAAGCCAGTGCTTAACAAGGTGAGTCTTTTAACCGTTTATATTTATTCATTAAAAGCAAGTTAGATTAGTTCAGTGTAATGAACTTTTTCTTACTGTGTTTTTGACAGTTGACTACATACACAACACTGATGCAAGTGTCTGAGGGAAAACTGGAGTCGTATATCCGCGACTGCCCAAACCCCTGCATGCCCTGGTAACGGTCCAACCGCTGAACCCTGATCAGTTTGTAAATGTGTATCTGCACTGAGAAGGTATGATGGAGACGAGGTCAGCTGATCTTGGGACAAAACTTGAGGTTGTTCCTTTAAGTGTTTGCACAGCTACCAACCACCTGAACCAAAGTTTGTTTTTATTTTTCAGACAATTCAGGAATAGTTAAAGCTTTGATGAAAATACTAAATCCTACTTTTTTTTCTGTTATGAGGGAAATTTGTACAAAAGTGAATGAAACTTGTAAATGTTTTCCCTGTTATTTTCACTGTAATTATATATGTATTGTTGCAGGATGAGTCAATCAGTGGATCTCAGCACGGGCCAAGGGACCCCTGATATGAATGCTCGTGTATAATTCAATTAATGCAAAATATTGTTCCGTTTTTATGTTTAATTTCTCAAATCCAGCCCACTCACCATTTTGTGCCTCCACACTGTGTGGCCCTGCTTAGATTTTTCTTTTTTTAATCTTAATTTAGCTTAATTTAGTTAAATTACAGGTACTGTCTCACCACATGACTTAACATCTCACATACTGATACTGACAAATGTACCTCATTAGTGACCACTTCCTTTTTATTTTAAAAAAATGGTTAATAAAGGATTTCCCAAATTTAGGTTCTACTTGTGTCTGTGATTTCATTTTGACCATGTGAGCTGGTTATATTTTGAATTAAGTTGTTTTAGATTTCTTATTTGGGGCTGCAACTAACATTATTTTCCCAATGAATCCATTAACAATTTTGTGAATAAAATGGTGAGAAATGCCCACCACAATTTCCTAGAGGACAATGTGACATCTTCAGATGTCTTGTTTTGTCCAACCAACAGTTTAAAACCCAAAAGGAATTCAGTTTACTATCATATATGGCAAAGAAAAGCAGCACATCCTCACACTATAGATGCTGAAACCAGAGAATATTTGGCATTTTTGACTGAAAAATGACTCAAATGATCTATTATTGAAATAGTTGCAGATTATTTCTTGATCGACTAATCAGCTCTGTTCTCGTATTGTGCAATAGTGTAAACTACAGTAAGTGATAGTAACATTCAGTTAACAGTAGTGTCGATTTTGATGTACGACACACTTAAAAAATAGCAAGATGTCTGGAGAAAAGGCAACACTACCACACGGTTAACGACATGAAAACACTGATGTACAAAATTTGTCAACGCATACAACCATTTTCGAAAGTTCCAGCATTTTATTATTTAAAACTTATTACTGTAGTCAACATTTTAATTACATGAAAATCAATGGAGATTAACCATTAACAGAAGAAAACAGTATATAAAGATGTGTCTGAAGGGATAAAAGTTAAGTCTTGAGCTTTGAGCTCTGATATAAAGGAAAACGTGTTCAAGCTGGAGAAACAATTAGCTGACGTCAGCCAGGCTACAGCTGAACTTCCATCCTACTGTAATCTCTTTATAATTAGGAATCAAGTGCAGAAAAGACGAGCTGTACAGCAATAAGGCCGGGCCGAGACAAATAAAACATTTAAAAACAAAATCACAACTCATGTCAAACTGATCCCAGAACCAAGAAAGAGACTAAGGCGGATCTGAAGAGAAGTTTCAGTACTGTAAAGATTCAAACAGAGGCTTAACTGTCAGTAATCAGCAGCATAAAGACAACCCCTCCCCAGATTACCAATAAATCACATTAAACATTCAGGAATAAAAGGAACTAAGTGTTGATTATGTGTAGGTGTTTACTTCTTATCTGTTGTGTGTCACAGCTAACTTGTGACCAATATTATGAGCCTTTGCTCCTTTAAACTAGCAGATAAAGAATCAACAATCATACATCCAGAGCAGATTGAGGGTGTAAGCATAGTGTTGCTAAAAACAGTAGATTGTGAGACCTCAGTATAAATCTTTACACACTCTGGGCACCGACAGTGTCTGAAAAAGACAAAGGAAAACACATAATTTAGTCTAGAACAGTTGGGACTTTTAACTTATGTACAGACAAAAATAGCGGCTCATGCATCCTGCCTGGATGTAGACGTGGTAACAAGAGTTGGTGTCTTGGTTTTTGAAGGGTATTTGGCAATTACACAAACAAAACTGTAATTCTAACTGACAAGGACTGTAATCCATACCTGGTTCCTTCAGTGCATGAGCATTTCCCACCAGCCCAGTCAGCGATTCAGTGTTCCCATTGAGGATCTCTACAGACAGGTTATTATTCTGCTGCTCCTCCACTATTCTCTTCTGTAGTTCCTCCTAATGTTAAACCGCACAGTTTATCATTAGATGAAGATGTTTCACAGGGATTTTACACCTTTAAAAACTCATAAGATGTTTATATTTAGTATTAGTTAATGTGTTAGCTGTTACATACCTCACACATGACTGTAAGCTGCAATGGCAAGTCATCCACCTTCACAAAGTCTTCCTCATCAGATTTCTGACTGGTGTTACCTGAGCCCATCTCCTGCATCAATAATATGAATATAATCAGTACACAACAGAGAGAAGTAACACACTATTTTTGTTCAAATCTAATAAAAAATACAAATATCCTGAGCATGTTTTTGGCTGGACCGCAGAGGGCGCTCCGGGGGAAAACATGACTTGTCCCCCTCAATATATCATTGTAAACATAACTGTATAATTTTAAATAATATAATATGCACAGAAAGCACTTGTGTTTTGAAAGAGTGTGTCCCCCCTCATATGCCTCACAGTGGTTTGGTCCACTGACTCCTACAGTATCCGCCAAATCCCACACACAGTAGCCCTTGAACACGCTCGTACAACCTGTAATAGTGATGCGCCGGCCAAACTTTTTTAATAACCGCACCCACCCGACCCGTTCTGAGAGCCAATCTGCCCTGACAGAGAGAGAGAGTGACAGAGAGAGGGGAATAGAAGGTGAAGATAGACTATTGAACGCAATATTTCTGTAAGTTATTAACAACATACTCAGGACTCTGCTTTGTCACGTTTTGACCCGCCCGCTCGAACCCGTGATATTCCACATCACAAAAGAAAACAAAACATTCCNCGATCAATCAGCTGACCCACTTCCTCAATACACTCGTTTGTTTTGTAACTCTCTCTCTCACTCGCACGCATTACAAAATCCAGTCAGTTCAAGTTAACAGCACAATTTAAAGAAATGAGCAGTCAGATATTTATCGAGGAAAAGAAAAGCAGACGAGGCAGGTAAACGGACACCGGGCTGGAGAATGAAGTGCACAGTCAGCTAATGGAAGATGGTTTATTGACCAACAGACCCATCACTCTGTTGGTTTTTTGAAAACCTAAAAGTTGCAACCATTTGTAACTTTTTAAAACATCTAAACGGTGCAGAGGGGCTTTCTCTCTTAACAAATTAACAAATCATCTTTGGCCGAGGTTACAGTCGTTCCACAGTAAACGCTGTGGTAGTAATTCGTGTTTCCTCTATATACATTTAATAAATTATTAACTGTTACAACAGTGCTTTTGGTGGCAACTTTGGTGTCCCCAAGAATTGCTCTTAAGAAATGTTTATGTTTATTGTCCTCCCCCCAACAATGAAATTAACCGTGCTACCTCAGTACACTCTAAGAACGAATATTACTGGGACCGCTAGGCTACAGAAAATAGTAGAACATTTAATATCCAGGAATTCACATTATAGACACGACCGTTGACTGCCTGTAACAATTTGGCCACTATATAGCACACTGACTATACACGATCCAGCCATATACTAGGTTTTGACCTAGTCTTGTTTAAGCATCTTCAGCCTTGGACTTACATCTACATTGATCATGACAGGTGAGTCTGTGTCAGGGCTGCTGGTGGTGATAGACTCCTTGGGGGCATCCTGGTCATGAGAGACAGCAGAGCTTCCTTCTGAGGCAGCAGCTGCCCCAGCTTTAGTCTCCTCCTCAGGACTGTGGCACTCCACCATGTCGCGGTCCTCTACTGTGGAATCCACAGTCCCAACTGACTTGTTGATTTCTGCAAAACAACGAAAAGAAGTTTATGTGATAAAACATGATGGACTAACAAAAGATTTCCACTGAAAATATCCAGAGCAGGCCTCACCATCATCATTCTCTGAACTCCTCTGGTCAGTTTTGGTCTCCTGGGTTTCGCTGCGTGTTGTCCCCTGAAGCATGACACAATTACACAGGTCAGACTAAGAAAACTGTGTTCAATAATCTTTATAAAAAATTTTTTTAAAAAAAGAGTTATGGTTGTTTATGGAAAAATATCTCTGTGACTGACTCTAACACTGACCTCCTGCTCCACCTGTCCATCAGCAGAAGCCTGCAGGGACGTTTGGACATCAACAGGTCCAGCTTCGAACTCCTCCATTTCCTCCTCCTCATTCTCATCCTCTCCACTGCCGTAGTTTGTCAGGGCCTGAGTCTCTGCTTTGGAAAGACCTGAAAGAAAGACAACACACAAGAATGACAGAACACATGTAATACATGCATTTATGTGTATACCAAAAAAATGCATTTAGAAAAAAAAAATCATTACATGTGTCAGAATTGGTACATTTTTTCATTTTAAAAGGTCATTTTCAGCATGACTGGAATTTTTGCTTATTTCTTGCAAAACTGTTTTGCAACACTACTGATATTACTGATATTATATTCTGATATAACTTTAAAAAAAGACTGACAACTTCTCATTACAGTGATGTATTACCACATGACCAAAGTCTTGAGTTGATTTTTAAATGGCATTTAGATTCATTAAAGCAGCCTGGGAGTTTCTCAGGAGGGAAAAGGTAAAAATACTGAATTTTGTCTTCCTTTTGGGGGTAAAATGGGTCCCCATTTTTAAAATATTGTTACTCACTGATTGACAGCGGTATTCCTTGTCCACCCCCTTCATCCTCATCTTCCTCTTCCACCTCTGAGGCTTCACTGCTCCTGCTGTTCTTCATCTCTGTCTGCAGGTAAAGCTCCTGGAGAGTAGAATCACCTTCCTGCTCAGCCTCATCTTGGTCCTGGAAGAAAAAGAGAGACATTATTGTAACACAGATTACTGGCGTGCTAAGTGGTATTGACAATTTCATTGTCAGTATTAAAATGGCTGACCTTGTCTTCATCTGTGTAGGTTGGAGAAACTGATTTATCACCACCAGCTATTGTATTTTCCTAAATGGAGGAATGAATTAACACCAAGACTCAAATTAGTCTCATTCAAACAAATTTCTGTGCTACTGTGTTACTCTTTCCTCATACATACATTTATTACCCATCCAACTAACCTTGAGACTGTACTTTGCTTTGCTGGGTTGCTCAGCCCTCTTCTTATTTTTGTGTTTGGCTGCCAAGGCGATGCTGCTGCTGTTGTCCAAATCCTGCATGAGCCTAAAGAAGGCGAGTTCGTTGAAGAGGATCTCTGAGATCTCCACCAGAAGGTCCTCCCCGCAGTCCTTCAGAGTACGGCCCACAAATTTACTAAGAGAGTCCTTGAGCAAGAGAAGAGAGTGAAATGTCAGAAAGGCTGTTCTTCATTTGGTCTGCTGAAGAAGCAGGTGCTGGCACTGGTCATACCTGCAGTATGCCTCCCAGCTGTCTGTGGAAAAAGCGGACAAACTCTTTGCTTTCATCATTCTGTTGGGTGAGAGTAAGAACCATGCGGCGCACAGATGTCAACAGCTGGAGGGAACACACCTCATCCATGTTCTCCTAATAAAAGAAAACATGAGAATTACAGAGCGATTTAACCCTTTAATAACTGTTCACATTCACAGTGGTGCACCCAGTACAGACTACATTCAATTTGAGCCCTTAAATTTTTAGCAATTAATTACTAACAAGCACACTTTTTAAAAAAATTTAATAGTTCAGTTCAAGTACAGGAAATTCATATTTTTTCAATTCCAGTACATTCTCTGCTAGACAAGGACAATCCAACCTGCAGCTCCCTGTGTCGGTTGTCCTACCTTAAGGAAAGGAATGACTTCTGTCATGATGGCTTTGATCTGACGATCCAACTGCTGGGTGTCAATCTGAGGGCAGCGCACATCACCAGCTGCACTTCCTGCTCACAGACAAACACAAATAACATCATCATTTTATTCAAACAAACATTCTGCAAAAGTAAACAGCAGAGTGAAAGGCCATGATTGTGTTGCTACAAGTGTTTGCATTACATGGTACACTCAGGCAGGCTTTTATGATTGGGTACCTTCCACTTGGTCAGCAGGGTTAGCAGAAGGATGTTCGGCATTTGAGACCTCAGAGCCACCCTCACCTGCAGTGCTGCCGTTGCAGGGGTTAAACTCAGCTTTAAGCTTCATGCGCTCATACTCCCTAATCCTGGCCAGAGCTTTGTCTAAATGAATCACTGTGTTGCCTATCAGAGCAGCAAAGAAAGGAGAGCGGGGGAGTAAAAAAAAAGACAGAAATGGGATTCAAAAAGTTCAAAATCAATGAAGCAAGAGAGAGAAGACTGTAATGGATATTAATGCTCCTGTAACCAGGTTTACACTACAGGATCAAACAAAGTATGCCAGCCTCACTCCTAATCTATGGCACTGAAGTTCCTGAAATCTGAGAGTCCATTTTTTTCATTGCCAAACAGGTAATATGCTTTAGTTTGGCCGTGTAGTATTGATCCTGGGGTGTAAACTGGTTGGCTTACCAAGACAAGCCCCGAGTAGTCCTGCTGGGGAAAGTGGGAAGGGATACCTCATTTTGATATAGTTAAAGGCAATGAGCAAAGCATTTCAGTTGAATACCAGGATGTGGAAAAGGTTTCAGATAGGTTTACAGTTTTACAAGCTTCAGCCCCAAATGGTTTCAACATGCATAACTATACCCAGGTCATCGTTAGCAAATGGTTCCAGGTTGGAGGAGGTCGACATGGTGCTGTCATTGTCCACAGATTCCGCATCATCCCTCTTCTTCATCGTGTCCTGTGTGAGCCTCAAGTTTTTCTCCACCACCTCCTGAAAAAGGCATATCTGACATTTACCACCAAATGTTCGGATTCTAGAAGAATGGATAATTCATCACAGATTCACTTTTAAAAATAGCCCAACATCTCCCTGAAGGATTCATAGAGACAAGAGAAATTTCCAGCATACACTACAAACAATAGCAATGGTGTCTTCTCCTAACTTGGAAAATTAGACATTTCATCCATCATTCTTGAACAAAGGCATTATTTGGACAGACAAAAAGCCCGGCTCCCAATTAGCATAACTCTGGGGATCTTGGCCCAGAACAAAGAACACATGTCTGATCTGGCAAAAGAGTCGTGGAGAGATGAGGGTCATTTTTTTTTTGTTACAGACAGGCTTCTGAGGTCTTGCTGTCAAGTTAAATTCAAAGACAATGAAGACGGGTGAGAGGAAATTAAAATCAGAGAATAAAGACAGACATGGAAGGATGAAAAGAGACAAGGCAGGGAGGGATGAAAGGAGACAAGGCTAAGAGAAAAACACTAATGAAAGATATATTGAAATATAGAAGAGGCGGCAAGTAAAAGTGATAAAAAAAAGCAGGGGCAGGATGACAATAAGGATTGAGAGAAAGACTTCAGGACTGGTAGAGGAGTGTGAGAATACCATGCTGGGAAGCAATAATGTGTTTCTTACTGCATCACTGGTAGCCAGACTCTCACTGGGTGTGAGTTCAGACTGGGAGCCTGCAGCCCACGCCACAGGACCAAGAGGGGGCAACTGGTCCTCAGCTGCACTTTTCTCTGCCAGGTGCCTGGTCACTATGTCCTGGCAGACACACAGGGACAGACTATTGTAATGGTGCAAAGGTCTCAAGGGGACATCGCATTTATATCTAAGGCCAGGCTCAGATTACAGAAGTTTTAAAATTCTGCCTGGATTTCTCTCTCACACGCACATGCATTAGGGCTCTCTACCGTGCATCTACCCCTCACTCAAATTCAAATAAGCTTTACTGGCATGAGCGTTAATGTCACATTATAACATATTATTGAATTATTACATTTTCACAAGAAAATAAAACAATAAGATAGATCATCACAAGATAACAAAACAGTACAATTCATCAGAAAATATATACACATGTAACAAAATAATTGAACAAAGTAGAATGAAGGAGGAGACTTGTGTTTTCTCTCTCTCATCCTCATGATTTCCCCAACTCTTCTCATCTCTTCTTTATCTGTAATGGTTTAAGTCATGTTACCCTCGGCAGTTCGAGGCCACATTTCGGCCAGCCTTTACCCTACAGCTGTCCTTAAAACCCATAGTCTCCACCAGCCTAATGACAACCATTTCCAAAATCCCCTTTTTCCTCCTGCAGGTCTGGTCTACCCAGAGAGCCATTTGGTCCAGACTCTCTCAAATATGACCTCTCAAATATGAAGGTTTAAATGATCGAGACAGCCCTAATTATGTCTGGAAATAGTCTGAGAGATCATAATCTTGTCTGTAATCAGTCACATGGTCAGATATTCTGTGCCAGACAACCCTTATGACCTAGAACCCGGACAAGAACTCACCCCATATTCTCTTTAGGGGCAAATCAGCCTGATCTTGTAATCTGAGCCCAGCATAAAGAATATATCCATCCTAGATTCAAACAGCAGTTGAAAATTCACACAGACTATCAGTGAGCAGTTACGTGTGTCTATACTAACCTGTAGGGAATACAGTGCCCTCTGCCGTAAGTAGTCTGTGTTGAGCAGCTGCAGCTCGTGGAAGAGCTCGATGAGAAAGTGGGGACGGGACTCATTCTGGGATATCAACGTAGCCACCTCAGAGTAGATGGTCTCCCTCAGTGCCTCGAACAGTGAGAAGTCGCTGCTTGCATCTACGGAAGATTTAACAGCATGAGATTCAGGTGAATACTTGCATAATGTCATCCATGAGTAAAACCAATAGTTTGCCCTCAAATTTAGAAGCTTTGGTAAAGGTTAAGACAAAAAATAAAACATGCGTGGGATGTTTAGGTGACATAAGAACCAAATGATGCTTGGATTTGCATTGTGAGTTTACCTGGTGCTTCTGTGCATGCAATTCTGTTAGAGAGGAAGGGTGTTCTCCAAGCATAGGCTGTGAGTAAGATAAATTAAAGTGACAACAAAGAAAATTAACCCAAAAATAAAATGAAACACGTGGTCATGACAAATGTGCAAAGAAATGTGAATTGAAATTATATCAAAGGATAAGATGTTACAATTAGGGAAAAAAAAACATTCTAACATAAAATAAGCCTGACGCAGATATTAAATGTATACAAAGACAAACAAAAAACACAGACACAAGAGGGGTGAGGTGGGTGCATAACTTTCACTACAAGTAGCTTGACCCATACCAGAGGAGAGGTCGTTTCGTTTGTTCCCAAGCTTGGTTTTGCTGTCAAGTTTCTCTTGAGTCAGCTTGTCCAGCAGACTCTTATTCTGATCCTTCTGACGAGACAGGGCTGCCCTCTCCTGGGCAAAGTCTGCAGTACTGCTAACACTGTCACTCTCATGGCCTGAGGTAAGCACACAAAAATTTGAGAAAAACACTAGTTAGATTTTCCTCATTTGCTAATTTGGCTACAGCAAATAATACAGGAGATTCAACTCCATTTTGATACCTTCACTGTTCTTGTTGTGTCCTTTGCTCCTCCTGCGACGACTCTTAGAATTGGGTGTCTTGCTTCGTGAGGCCAGGTTGGCTTGTGCAGAGGCCTTGCGCCCGGCCTTGAAAGTCTTTGTGATGGTGGTGGGATCAACAGGATCAGGCATGCTGCTGAAGCTTTCCTGTGACACCCTGTCAAATTCTTGAGGTCGGGAGTGGCGGTTGGCGAAAGTGGGGGATGAGGAGGGAGACTCTTGGGGCTCCGTTTTAGATTGGTGATGCTGGACGGTGTTGTTTGCGTAGGAGCTTTTAAGCCAGGCAGCCGGTCTAAAGGGGTCACATGGAGAATAAATATATGAACAGTGATGTCTACACGAATAAATATAAATGTCTTTTCAAGCAGAAATGATGGACATACCCTCTCTCAGTAGCGGTGTTAAGAGGAGAGCGCTGCAGTGGAGGAGGGAAACTCATGTATTCTGTTTTGATTGAAGTGTTGGGGTCTAACTGCTGCTTCTGGTGGTCAGGGATTGCCTGACCTGCTGCACCCTGAGGGAACTCACCCATGGGAGCAGGGAAGATTGGATGTAAGTTAAAGCCTGCAGAGCAAAAGAAAGAAAAAAAAAAAATTTTTAAAGTTTAAGTGTTAATGGTCCAAAGAATCAATTAAATCATGACAGTAGGACTTTTGGCCTTTCAGTTCTGCATGACTGAATCACTTTAATATACATCACTTACTACACATTCAAATGCACTAATAGAAACTGAGTACTCATACCAGTAATAGCAATAACATAGATTAGGCAGTGTAAAAGAGTGAAGAAGAAAAAACAGTTTCCAAATTTTCTATATTCAGTTTCTTGAACATTCTGAGTTTCATTTACTGCAAAGAGGCATTGCCAAGATCTTCATAAATGCAATAACCTATTCGATGTCATACTTTTATTGATTTTAGAATAGCTAAGAGGGCACTCTAATCACATCATAACCAAAAACCTAGTAATCTTTAGCTGGTCTAAAAAAAATAAATTAAAAAAAATCACTGTAAACCTTGTCTTTAGAGCCTCATTTAGATATTTAGCTTTCTGTTGCTTCTATTGTATGCCATTCTAGACATGTTTTGTGTGAGAATTAAGCTCAAGAGCGGATAAATATGCATGTCATACTAGGAGGGAATGGGGATAAGGCAGCAGTTGACATGTTGTTGGTTGAAGGATGCAGGGTAGAGGAGAAGGGGAGGAAGACACCAGGAGAGGCTGAGGGACCGGAGCTGGATTCCTGAGATGAGCCCTGCTTCTGTGTCTGCCAACCTGCTGTTGAAGAGGAAGTCTGCTGTTGCTGCTGTTGCTGGCGAAGGAGGTCATTCAGGACCTGCTTTAATCTGGATGAAAAGAATGACAGATTATAGAAAGTTTAAAAAGATGAACTACTTGATAGAAATAAACTGATGTACTATCGTATACTATTGTTTTTACCTTTGTACATTGTTTTGCTGCCAAGCCAGCTGGGTGTAACACTGGTTGAGCTGGTGCATGACCAGGTGGACCTGTGGTGATGACAGGTTGTTGGGTAACACATTGTACTGACCTGTCAGGAGGGTTTGCAACATATAAGAGAGTGTCTGTGGAAGAAGGTGAGAGAGAAGAAGAATGGGGGTTTTTTTGTGTTAAAAATTGTTTAAAAACCTGAAGTAAAAAGACACCTAAACAAAGACTGGATAGAAAGCTATGAGAAGGGAGCAGTGACTGCATTCACAATTCCACGATGACTTCAAATTTAGTCTATAAATGCAGTCGGTGTCCGTGTATGTGCATGTATTTGTTCAGTGCACCAACCTGCTGGTCCTGCAGGAGTGTCTGACACATGCTGGTGCTAAAGTCCAGCTGTCTCTGCAGCTGGCTGAACTGTTCCTGCCAGTGACACGAGCCCTCGGCAAAGGAGAGCTCAGAGGCCCAGCGCAGGTTCTCTTGCCGCCGTGTACCTCCATGCTGGCTCGCAGACTGGTTCAAACTTCTGGACTGCTGCTGCTGCTGCTGCTGCTGCTGCTTGGCCTTAGTCTTGTTATGAAGAGATGGATTCCCACTACCTTCACCTGAGAAGGCTGGTGGAGGCTTCAGGTTGCTAAAGACACAAAAAGACACAATAAAGTGAGCACATTATTTTAAAAGACAGATTACAGATATCAGTACAATCCACTTCCTTCTGCCACCACTTCGTCTGACCTTCCTTGATTCTTCCTGTTACTGTAGGAGCACTGGTTCCTGCTGGATGAGTAGATGTGGATGTCGTCATCAGAGCTGCTCTCTGCACATTCTTCCTGCTCCTCTTCCTCCTCTGCACCCATCTCTGAGCGATATTCATCCTCATCCTCATCATCGTCGTCATCATCATCATCATCATCATCAAGGTGGCAGGGAGTGGAACCCCAGGTGGCCATTGTCCTAATGACACACAGCAAAATGGTACAAAATGTTGCCGTCTATGCAATAACCATTAGTTTTAATCCCTTCTCCAGCTAGAAAAACAGGAAATAAGAGCCATCCAATCACAGCAGCTCTCAAAATATGCTTGAGCATATGCAAGAGCTCATGTTGTACAATGTGGCTGCTGTGAGGGTTCAGCGGTTCATCTGCAAGAATCTTCTATTTTACTTATAAAATATGTAAAGTAACTAAAAGGATCGCTGACTTCTATCTTGGATGGGTGAGACAGGCCCCTGGAGCAGTATGTCTCCTACCTTTCATCCCTACTGACAGTCTGTGAGGGTGTAGTGAGGCCTTCTTGATCTTCAATCCGCCGGGGAGAGTCAATGAGACCACTCCGCCTCTGGTGCTCAGCCATCAAGGACTCTAGGTGCTTTCGGCGCTGTCGCAGTTCTTCCCGCAAAATCTGGTGGCGACGCATCTCTGACCAAAGCTGCTGACAACGCAAGAACAGAGGGGAACAGTTAACTGTAATCTGTCCTGAAAGTACAGATCTCATTTTGACATTTGACTAGTAGTAGCCAAGGGTCTTTGTGTGTGCAAGGTGGAGTCTCACCTCATTGTCAGTGACTGAAGAAGTAGCTGCTTCTGGAGGAGTGGGTTTGAGCACAGCCGAGTTGGTTTTGGGTCCAGAGGAAGAGGAAGCCTGGACAGCAGCTGGAGTGGAAACTGCAACTGGAACCTTCCTCAGCAAGCCCTGCTGACTCACTGTGCTGGACACAGATGACTAGAAAGGAGACCACAAAAAGTTAAAAGAGTATATTTTTTTAAATACAAATATGTAACCATGTAAAGAAACAGCAGATTTACACTTCAAGTATTAGGTAGACCTAGCTAAAAACTAATGCAGTCTAATACAACAGCTGTGTGATAAATCATACCTTCATGAAGGTTATAATGTTCAGTTTTTTGTTGAAATAGTTTAAAAGAGGTGTGTATTCAACTTTTGTCACTGTAGGTTGTAGTTTATACTGTACTTAAATGAGAGGTGTTCCTATCATTTAGTCCACCCTACATACTGATTAGGCTTCTTGTCAAATCCTAGTATAGATCCTTGGCATGTAATTTGAGGAAGACAGGAAACCTGTGTGTGTGTGTGTGTGTGTGTGTGTGTGTGTGTGTGTGTGTGTGTGTGTGTAAAATACCTGGAGGTCAGGGCAAGCCAACTGGAGGTCCTGGATTTTGCCTTGGATTTCAATGAGCCTCTGGCGCTCTTCATGGAGCTGCTTCAGCTCCTGCTTCTGCTGACGCAGCTTCTCTTCATAGAGCTTCTCCCTGTGTCCAATATAGTTTTGATGCAATACAAATCAGTCACAGTCAAAACACACAGACAAGAAGTTAACATTCAGAATACAGTCAAAATAATGTTTTTGGACATCTGTACCAACTGTCAGACAGTCTTTTCAGACCTTTTATATACTGTACCTGGCCTTGCTGGAAAGAGTGAGTTCTCTGGGATTCTGTTTAGATATGGCTCCTAATGACCCAGCCACAGTAGCTCTGGTATTATTTGGCTGTTGGTGTAAAACTTCATCCTCATTAGCTGTTGTGCCATCTGTGTCATCACTCTGGATAAAGACAGAAACACACAATTTACAGAGTGTTCAGCTTAAGATTGGGTCAGTGTTTCTGTACTACAAAATGTGTTCTTCCTGATGCAAAGAGACAGGCACCACCTCAGCTGTTAAAAGAGAAATCCAACCTAAAACACTTTACTGCTGTTAAAGAATAACTTTTGCACATTGCCCTCGCAGTCAAAGGCTCTTTATTTGTTTAAGGTGTTTTTTTTCTGATTCCCATAAATAAGTGTCCAAACAAGATGCAACATGTCAGGTTTAATGAGAACATTTAACCCCGTTTTAATACGACAAACAGAAGTCAGAAATCTTCAAACTTTAATAACCTTTCCTTTCATTCTGCCAATCAAGAACTGTCATCTGCCTCACCTGAACCATGGCCACCAGCTCCTGAAGCTGCCGGAGTTTCTGCTTCGCTGTCTGCCGATGAACCTTCTGGGCATAAACGCCATCGTTCCCCAGGCTGCTTCTTTGACTAGACTCCGATGCCTCACTGTCTGGAGCCACAGCCTGTGCCCCTTCATCATTATCAAGACCGTCTTCATCCTCATCGTCATCCTTCACCTGATTGTAGGGAGTGTCCCTATTGTACTGGCACTCTAAATGAGAACAAGGTCATAGAAATATCACTTAGATTCAGTTAAACAGAGTTAGTCTGTAAAATTATGCCACTTAAAAGTGGGTCTCTTGCCGTCTTTTGCATTAACACAGAACACAGGCCTTCAGCGATAATACACAATGAATACCCAAAAGGAAAACTACCGTCAGCTGTAACGTGGATCTGTGTAAGTGTGTGCATGAGTGTACCTATGGCTGATGGGATGTTGAGGCTGCGGAGGTTGGCTGCTGACCGGTTGTTGATCTCACACTCAGTGTTGAGTCTGCCATCACGGTTGTTAGTGGCACTACTCCTGACACTGCGCCCATTGGTCAGGCTGTTCAAGTCTGTCCAGTTCCCACTGCGCTGTGGGTTTCTAAAGAGAAAGAGAAAGTGCAGTAACTGTTATAGATACATCACAATGCCAGCAGTAGAACTAGAACACTGTGAGCTTATGCTAAACAATGTCATACTGTAACTTGAGCCCAATGACATCAAACCTTACCCTCCCGTTGGCAGTGTTTCAGTATAATTAAGCAATGTTAACACAGCTGAATCTGTGTATAATGCAGGGCTGCAACTAACAGTTTTTATTATCAATTAATCTGGGAATAATTAATCATTTGGTCTATAAAAACAGCAGAAAAATGCGAAAAAATGCCAATCACAATTTCCTACAGCCTAAGGTGATGATATCAAATGTCTTGTTTTGTCTAACCAACAGTGTAAAACCCCAAAATATTCAGTTTAATATAATGTAACACCAAGAAAAGAAGCAAATTTTGGCATTTTTGCTTACAAAATTACTTAAACGCTTAATCAATTATCAAAATAGTTAGAATAGCAAAATAGCAGATTAATTTTCTTTTGAGCGACTAATTGATTAATTGACTAATCGTTGCAGCTCTAGTACAATTAATCTCTTGACAATAGTCCAATCATTATTCAGAATAATGTAACTGTAATTTCATTTATGTAACTATCTATTTATCCAGACAAACACACCTGATGTTAGTAACAGGCTGTCGGTTCTCCTGCTCAGAGTCAAACATGGCCTCAAACATAGAACCGTCTTCTGTCTCATCTTCCTCCTCCTCTTCCTCGTCATCATCATCCTCTTTCACATTCTCATTGACCGCATCCACCATCATATCAGAAGTCTGCTCGTAGTACTGAACCAATTCTCGCAGCTCATTCAAACGCTTGTGGACCTCCTTTAGCTTCCTGTAGGGAGCAGGAAAGAACAACAATTATGTGACTGAACTGTGAATGCTTACTACGTTTAATAATTAAAGAGGTTATGTGTCACACAATCTCTTCACAATTGGCCCCTCTACTTACGTTCACAGTGTCACCTACAGAAAAGCATTTCTATAAAAGGTGGAGGCTGAGCGTCTTGTTCAAGAACACTTTAGCAAAGGCTGAAATCTGTCAACAACAGGACATGTAGTAGGTTTTGTGGCTGCAGGGTTTCAGTACACCACAGTACTTTACACCACCCCCACTCTATACAAACCACTCTAAACACTGTGCTGCTGATATCTGATCTGCCTATTCAACAGCTTGAAGCTGTGTTTTTGTGTGTACCTGAGCTTGTCTGTGGAATTGGAGCTGTCCTGATG
Source organism: Oplegnathus fasciatus (assembly GCA_003416845.1). NCBI lineage: Eukaryota > Metazoa > Chordata > Actinopteri > Centrarchiformes > Oplegnathidae > Oplegnathus > Oplegnathus fasciatus. The sequence goes on along the minus strand of NTHP01000002.1, from coordinate 3,139,440 downwards.
TTGCGTGAGTGAAGGATGAAAGGAAGTGGAAGCTGAGGCCCCATTAGAGCAGAGAGCAGATGGACAATCTGAAGATCCTCCCATGCTCAGACTGCACTGTGTTGACAAGCCACGACCTGAAGGGAACCACATGCAGTTCATCTACACTTCACAGGGGGGAAAAAACACAGAATGACTGCAAAAAAAAAAAAAGGCTTCGGAAATACTCTTACATGAGTTATTATTGAGTGTCTGGTCTCTGAGTGAATGCAGCTCCTGCAGGATCTTGTCCATGGTTTGCTTTTTGTCTTGGAGTTCTTGGAGCTTAGTGAGTTTGGCACTGGCAGCTGTTGCCCCCGTGTCTAGGCCAGTGTGGGGACCAGAGGCAGAGTGGAGGAGAGGCCTGTGTTGAGGTGGGCCAAGAGCCTGGGGAGCCCTAGACCAGCACACCTCTCTAGAGAGGGAAAGGCTCTCTGCCTGACGACGGTTGTCTGGCACTGCTTTAGTCTAAAAGGCATAAATAATGGAAAACTTGAACTAAAAATTTGTTATTAAACAGTTAAGACATATTCCTTAAAAAAATAAAGATTTAAAAAGAGTTGACATGGCTTGTCAAATGAGAGGTAGACTAGGGGTGGACATGCCAACATTACATATCATAGTCTCTTCATCAAATCGTACAAATATCTTGACATACTGACACTGACATAATGCTGTAATAATTATCATTAATAATTATTGCAATACATGAGTAAGAAGACAGTTCAATGTAGGAAATATTTCTAGATTACATAATGCTATTCAAAGAGATAATGGCAGCCCAGATGCAGCGTTTACTGTACCTGAGAATCATGTAGCTGGTTGTGGAACCGCTGGATCAAATCATTCAACTCATCATTCAGTTCTGATGTGATGCTCAGGCCTGAAACACTGCCTGTGGTTTCTGTGACAACTAATGACAACAACAAATTTTAAAGGAATTAAATATAGGAACATATTTGTTTATGTTAATCATTAAATGCGACTAAGTGGTACAAACTGTTAACACATTTACCAGAAAATATTGATACATAAATATGCCTTCCATAACACAATCAGTTCTTGCAATAACATTCGCAGTTAAAGGACTCCAACTGAGTTGTCATTAATGCATCTCAAGAAAAGTAAGGTAGTACTTTTTCTTCTGGGGAAAAAAACTCCACGAACTGGTCTGCACTTGATTGTGAATGGGCTGGTGACTGTGTTAGTGTGTATCTCACCAGTGTCTTCAATCACAGCAAGTGCCTGTTCTGCACTGTCCTGCATGGCCATTAGTGCTTCTTGTCGGCCCTGCAGGGCCCTGAGCTGCTCCTGCTGCTCCAGCATCTTCTTCAGCAGCTCGTGCTGCTTACGCAGATTCTCCAACTCTTCCTTCTGGTCAGCTCTCACCGTTTCTGGCCTACCGCCCTACAAAATTCAGACCCACATAGCATTACAAACACTGAATCTACTAAAACACAGCAACGGTACTGCGGTGCTACTCAGCAGAAAAGGTAAAAGAGGCTTGTCAGGTACTGACACAGCAAATAAGACTAACCTGCAATAATAAAAGCAAAAGAAGGACAAATTGACAATTACTTTATACTAATAATAATGGACGTGTAATGGAACAGAGACCACTGATAAGGGTAGAAAGTGGCAGATTCTTTGGAATTAATCCACAAATGTACACACCGTTGCATTTGAGGCATCTGAAGAGCGGACCTCAATGTTTAGAGAAGTGCTCTCTACCAGTGAACCTGAGCCCACTGCAGAATCCAGGGTCCCTACATCATCCTCCTCATTCTCCCTTGTCTATAAAGACAGTGGAAAGAACAGCCAGTGACTCAAACATAACTGAATAGGAAAGTATGCAGTAAACAATTTTTGTTTTGACATTTTCAAAGAAACGACTCAGTAGCTGAAAATGATTCAAAACGCAATATGCTCGCCTAAATGCTCCATATGAGAATGCCTGCATGTACAAGCTGTTGAAATTTGCAGAAATATAAAGAGCAAAAAACCTGCAGTGAATTTAACAGTCTGCAAAATAAATATAATGTTCCTTGCAGATACTACTATATATATTTCACAGATATGCTCGAGTCCAAGCAAAAATGATACCAAACACAAAACAAAGTCATCCCCCAGCAATGGAAGGTAGCATGCTACTGAATGTCCTAATTTTATCATCACATGAAATATGACTTAACTGTTGAAGTGTTTCAGGCCACACAGAAAGACAGTCATTAAACATACAGTATGCGTGGCAAGCTGGTTCCATTTCAACCATGAATTAGAAATTATATACCTTTGCCTGACAGCATGAGAAAAGCAGAGAATTAGATTAATTCTGAAAAAGGTAAAGAAGAAACAAATGTTAGACTAACCAGCATTTTCTGCAGAAACCGTAAATAGGACTTCTCCTGCTCCTTGAGGTGGTCGATGAGATGGGAGAGACGCTCCACATTGGCCGGCACATCATTCTTCTCCACCAGGTCATCCCGCATGGAGCTGGCCTTACTGATGTACTCCCGGATCTGTACCAGTTTGCTCACCACCTGAGACCGTACAAAGAGAGGAGGGTGGTGTTATGGGTTTCAGAAGAGTAAATTAAAAGAAGACAGAGAAAGACGTAAGGAAAGGTGAGCGAGCATCTGTAGCGACGGCTCAGACTGGGCGAAATAAGGGCAGAAAGGGGGTTGGGCACAAAACTCACTGGGCACCAAGGGTGGCATATTTATAAATTGCCCTAAATACAGCAGAGTTTCAGCTGCACTAGCTCTCCCTCACTTTCAACCTAGTTCTGGCTTCACAGAGTAGTCTGGAGTGCAGTGATGACAATGTCATGTGTACATATGAAAAGGACTTAAATTAAATTAAATGAATGTCTTTCTAAGCAGGATTAGTATACTTGAACCTATAATAACTGCAATACATTTTCTTCCACAGGGCAGCAGAAACAGGTATGACACTGACATGTCATCACCTATTAAACTGATATGGCAAACTTGTTAGCATCAGCCTCATAAGCTATGTGATGTTGGTTGTTGGAACATGATTATTTCCCTAACATTCAACTACACTAACGCTATCTGCCCTAACATTTAATTATATAAATGCAATTCATTTATAAATACAGTTGATTTACTCTCCTTGTATGCCATCTTGCTTGCCGCTTGTCAGTTTATACTTGGTGGAAATGTGGATTCTTGGCAGTGTAGCTAAAAGTTGGATTTTTGTTGTTGTTGTTGTTGTTGTTGTTGTTGTTGTGGAGGAGAAATGTCTGCTCATGTTATTGTAGTTTCACATACCTTCCAAAAGATGTTAGTAAAGACACATACTTTCCTGATTGCACCTTTAAATTTGTTAAGACAGTTTTTGACTTCCTCAAAAACAAAGTTTATTACATCAAGTACTCACAGACTGAAACATCCGACAAAAATTGGATGGATTGATGAAGTCATGCAATTTTTATGGTACCCAGAGGATGAATCCTAATAACTTTGATGATCCCCTGAGCAATCATGAGGTTGATATTTGTGGCTCAGAGTGAAATATCTTGTCAATTATAAGATGACCTGTTATGAAACTTGCCACAGATATTCATGTTCCCTAGAAGATAAATTCTAATTACTTTAGCAATCCTCTGACTTTTCCTGTAGCACCACCAGCATGTCAAAGTTGTTACTTATTCAGTAAAATATCTCAGCATCTACAGACTACAANNAGTAACAACAAAACAAAATGTTACCTGACTGCTGTCTATTCTTGGCTCTCCTCTCCCATATTCTCTGTACGCTAAGAGCCCTCTCTCAGTGCCACCACGGCTGAGCCTTGGAGTATCCTTGGTAGGAACCAAAGGGGTTAATGTATCCCTGAGTCCTGGGCTCTGCTTCTTAGTTTCCTTGGCGATAGCTGGTGTGGTTGGGGCAGAGGAGGAGGGAGGGGGCAGCTCCTTGCTTTTGTTAGTGTTTACATGCAGAGGTAGGAAGTTGTAGGGCTTCTTGTTCTCTCCACCTAACTGGCGCTGGTTGTTGGCAGCTGTGACACGCCCCTGGGAGTCACTGCCGATGCTCCTCTGAGTAAGAAAAGAAGATACAAGTCAGACAAATCACTCAAGATTTTGGACATTTTCTTTTAAAAACTCAAATACTCTAAGTGTTCAGGTTTTTAATGGTGTTCATTTTTCGGCTTCAGATCTCTACAGTTTGTTTAATGGATCGCACAGGTTTTTAAGCCAAAATGTAAAAAGGTGGGATCTTCAGTGTTAATGAACAGTTTTTACATATTTTTTCTGTCCAAAACACACTGTATACAACCAAATATGCTGTTATGGATAACTATGCTATGAGCATATAAACATGATTTATTAGCCCGGGAAAAACAATGCCCCCGCTACATTAATACAAAATCCTCTCTCTGACTTCAGCTTTGTCCACCATGAATCTCCACAAATATTTACATTTTCACCCTGTTGTTTGGCTTTCTCCCTTCCTTCTCCTGTTTTCGTGTACAGCAGAACAAAGTCAGCCAAACAACTCTATACCAAACTATGAAAAATATTCTGCTATCACTTCCTCTACTGCCTGCCTATGCATCACGTCAATGCATTGGCATTTTATCACTGAACAAGAACTACAACTTCGTTTGACAGTGTGATAATCCTTAAGATTTTTATTCCATGTCCTTGAGTTTCCAAAAAAGGCACTAGGAAAAAATGTGAGACTTGACAGGAGTAGCTACAATCAGCAGAAATTAGCATTAAGGCACTTGTGGGTGCCAAGTGTGTCGCCATACTCGTGCTGGTCGAAGACATACAATCAGTACGGGAACCTGTTCATAAAAATGTTGCTCTACAGCGCAAGTAGGGGTCAAAAAATCCACATGGTACCTTTAAAGTCAAATATTGCATCTAATGTGATTCCATGAATTTCATACTTGCAGTACTAAAAATTACCACACATATATACATATAACCAGCAGCAAATGAGGCCAGTTAACAAAACCATTTAAACCACAACATGAGACTTGACAGGTGAGGCCATCTGCAGCCAGTTATATATATATATCTACCAGTATGTCACTCGGGCCACCTTATGTCAAAAAAGTTCTCCTTGTATTCCTGGGATGTCAATTAATGACCACCCTAAACAAAAACAATTTCTGATGGAGTACAGCAGCTTTCTACCTCATCCAAGTCTGTGAAATTGATTCTCTGACGTAGCTTGTCCAGCTCAGCTTGGTCTGGGACAGACATCTGGGTGGTGTATTTGATGTGGGGAAAGGAATGAGGAGTGCGTGCTCTCCTGCGACCGGCCCCAGGGGTGGACTCCGGCGAAATATCATTAGTCAGGCGGCTCTCCACCACTGCAGCTGACAGCTTCTTCTTGTTCTTCTCTGAAGATCGGTTGGCTTTCTTCTGTTGTACACCCCAGTCCTGATCCACAGCAAAAACATTTGCACTGTTAATTATTATGTATGTTTACTTGTATACGGACAGAGCCACGTCTGCTTTACAGTTTGAATCAAAAAATGAGGGTGGAATTGGTTGTATAATAAAAGCAGGAAGTGTTGAGGAGCCCCTGAAACAACTAGTCATTTGTCTTGTATAAGGTTGTGAGCAGCCCTTACCATGTTGTTGAGTCTATCTTCCAGACTGCCATTGGTTACAGTCCAATTGTGCAGCTCTTCTGCACTGTCATCAAAAGGAGTGCCTCCGGTTGCCATGTCACCCACTTACAGCTTGCTGGAATTCACAACAAAATGCATACTGGTCACCAAAACCACATAACAAGAAGCAAGTTATGCAAGTCTACATTAAAAACATTACAGTAAAAAGGACATTTCACAGTTAAGGAAAATGCTTGCTTACAGCTTGGTGGAATTCACAACAAAAGAAATCACTGTTCACCACACAGGACAACAGAACAACAAGCACATTATACAAGCTTACATTAAAAGAACAAACTACAAAAGGACATTATGCATTTCAGGAGAATATGGAAACATTTCAAGTAAGGTTAACTAGCAGCAAACTAACGTTCATACCTGTCACTGTAAGTTATCATAACACTAGTGCCTAAAAACGACAGCAAACTACATTTCATTACAATTATCCTTATGAAATGGGTTACTTAGCTAGCAGTAGTTAGCTATTAATAACGACGCATACGTTAGTTTATATGACTGTTGATGCTAATGTTAATAACACAGGCAGCTTCCATGAACCCAATGCAACTGTTATAGCTACATTCAAGCATCAAATGCGTCATTTCTTACCAACAGTCGTTAACTTTGGCTAAGGTCAACTCTCCAATCCCGAACAGTTTGAAAACATCAGTAACCTACGTTGACCGTATAGCTTCTGGCTATTTTGTGACCCGTCTGTTAACGTTAGCTGCCGTTGGGTTTTGTGTGTGTGGCCCGCTCGGATTCCCGGGGAAAAACAATGAGAGGTTCCCTCCGCCACGCAGCGAGTTAGCGCGAGCTCTCTGTCACTGCTCCCCGCAGTGTCACCGATTAGTGTTAGCTTAACGGGCAGAAAGTGCCATGAAAACAAGTCCCGCACTTGTAGTTAGCTGAAACAAACGTTAAAAATGTGAGAGCACGGAGCTTGTTTCTTGGTGAACTTTACTAGCTTAACATTTGTGACCTAGTTCTGTTCCACAATCGCCATGGCAACACGCAGTAACCCCCATCTGCACCAGCTAACCCGCTGGTTAACAACACCTCGATTCTCTATCGATCCAACACCACCACAACACTTAGCGTTACTTGTGTGGACCAGAAAATCACAAAACCTTATGCTAACGAGTCGCCAAAGTTGCCAAGCTTTCTGGGGTAGCTCGCTAATGCTACCTAGCTTGCTAACAGCTGCTCACCACTGAGCTAACTTTAAATGTCTCGGTAAAAGTTGAAGCAAACAAGCATCTCGGCTCGGCGTTAACGTTAGCAAAGCTAAACTTCAAGCTGAGAATTCAGTCTAGTTATCGCACTAAACTAGGATCTGCATACTGTCAGGACTAACCAACATTAACATTAGCCAACGACAAACGCAGCAGGTTAAAATAAGGGCTTTTAGTCATGTTATTTAAAACTGCGCTTGCTAAGTTAGCTTGCAATTTAAGATAGGGAACGTTGACATTACCATTCAGAGAGAAAGTGGAGGAGATGCCGTTGCCTAGCACTGCATATATTACAGTAAAGGTGTTACAAATTCTTTAGGAGTCTCGTAAAAGCCATTTGATAAATAATAACGTCTTATCGGTCCCAAAACGCAGCAACTCATGGATGTGATCCTGGCCTGATATAAACACTTCCCTGCAGCAGGTGGCAGTATACATTAGCTACTAGCTAATCTTCGACCACAGGAAGTGTATGTGCAGGAAACAGTAATATTGTCGTTCGCTGTTCGTTTGACGAAGTACAAAGATGTGTACACAAACGTGGAGTATGGATGGTTAAACCGGCGTGAAGAAAACATACAGCTACGCTTTTTTCCCACATCTTCACTCGTCGTCGATTAATATCGGATTTTTTGTACAAGGTTTCATTTTTTCTTCGCGCTGAGAGAGTTGTGTCGTCGGTTAGCCACTTAGCCTTCAAAGCTAATGTGAGGTAGTTAGTTAACTAGCAACATTTTTGCTCCCAGTATCGAACACACTGTGTAAGCAAGTATATTTTATACACAGTATAGTTTTTTTTTGAGTTACAACTTAAGCGGAAATAATGGGATCGTCCAAGAAACACAAGGAAAAGAGCCGCGACAAGGACACAGAAGAGCGCCGTCGCGAACATAAGAAACATCGCCACAAGGACAGAGACAGAGATGCTTCAGACCGGGATGGGACTCGGGATAAAGAGAAACGAAAACGCTCCAGGTCCAGGGACAGAAGTGGACGGGAGAGCCGCAGCAAAGGTGAAAGGAGCGGCGGGGAGCCACGAGTGAAGAAGGAAAAAGTTGATCTCGGATATGAAGAAAGCAATACAGAAATCCAGCCTCAGTCTGCGAGCGGAGACGCGTCTCTCAGCATCGAGGAGACAAATAAGCTCAGAGCCAAGCTGGGTCTGAAGCCTCTGGAGTTGAGTGAGAATAAGAAGGAGCTCGGGACCAAAGAGGAACCGATGGTGGCGGAAACCATCAACCCTGTTCTCATCCAGCAGCAGAAAGAGATGAGAGAGAAGCTTGCAGCTATGAAAGAAAAACGCATCCAGAACCAGAAACTGGGGAAAGTCAAGACCCTTGCAGAGGATGACTGGCTGGATGACACATCTGCTTGGGTTGAGAAAAGCAGAAAGCTGGCAAAAGAAAAAGAATTGGCAGAGAAAAGAGCAAAACTTCTGGAAGAGATGGACGAGGAGTTTGGTGTCAGCAGTCTGGTAGAGGAGGAGTTTGCACAAAGCAAAAAGGAGGCCTACACATCTCAAGATCTAAAGGGGCTCAAAGTGCAGCACAAGGTGGATTCCTTCAACGAGGGCCAGACTGTCATCCTGACCCTGCAAGACAAAGGTGTGCTTGAAGAGGAGGAAGATGTGCTCGTAAATGTGGGACTGGTGGACAAGGAAAAGGCAGAAAAGAATGTGGAGTTGAAAAAGAAAAAGCCAGATTACAAGCCCTATGAAGAAGAGGAGAGTGTGGATGACATGGTCACGTTTAAGCCCCACTCTGTGCTGTCAAAGTATGATGAGGAAATTGAGGGTGAAAAGAAAAAGAGTTTCCGGTTGAATACAGGGGGCTTTGCTGATGGTGAGCGAGAGCGGGAGCTTCAGGCCATGAGAGAGGCTCTACGAAATCAGGCCCAGTCCTTGGAAATGCCTGCTCTCACTATTGCCTCGGAGTATTACACACCTCAGGAAATGGTGGGCTTTAAAAAGACAAAACGCCGCGTGAAGAAGATCAGAAAGAAGGAGAAGCAGACCGTTGCAGATGAACTCCTCCTCAATGACACTCGCAGCTCTGATTTTGGCTCCAGGACACGCGGTCGAGGCCGCAAACAGGCGGATGAAGATGGTGAGGAGGTGAAGGAGGAGGAGGAGAGCAGCTTGCCACACGATACCCCCCAAATGTCTGATGACATCAGGATGGCAGAAATGGACATAAGCGACGAGGAAGACTTCACACCCCCTGAGCCAGCTGTAATTGAGGAGGATGAGGCAGAGCAGGAGCTGCAGAAACAACTGGAGAAGCAGAGGAAGCTGAAGCAAAAGCAGCTTCTCAAAGACTCTGGGGAGAAGGTGGCAGAGCAGATTAAAGTGCTTGGTAAAGGCGACAATGACAATGATGAGAAGAGGAACAACATTGTTTTCAACGCCACCTCAGAGTTCTGCAGAACTCTGGGTGATATTCCAACTTATGGACTGTCAGGCAACAGAGAGGACCAAGAAGACATCATGGACTTTGAACAGGAAGAAGAGAAAGATGATGCTGGAGGTTCAGACTCAGACATGGATGAGAATGTTGGATGGAGCACGGTTAACTTGGATGAAGAGCAGAAACAACCAGATTTCTCCACAGCTTCTGCCACCATTTTGGATGAAGAGCCCATTGTCAACTCTGGCCTTGCTGCTGCCTTGCTGTTGTGCAAAAACAAAGGTCTACTGGACACTCAAATGCAGAAGATAGCCCGTGTCAGGGCACCAAAAGGTGCTTTGCCTAATGACAACTACTGCATTGAGGACAAGATGGGCTTTGATGACAAGTACAGTCGCAGAGAAGAATACAGAGGCTTCACTCAAGACTTCAAGGAGAAAGATGGCTATAAGCCTGACGTCAAGATTGAGTATGTGGATGAATCTGGGCGGAAACTGACTCCAAAAGAAGCTTTCAGGCAGCTTTCACATCGGTTCCACGGGAAAGGGTCTGGAAAGATGAAGACGGAGAGGAGGATGAAAAAGCTGGAGGAAGAGGCACTGCTGAAGAAGATGAGCAGCAGTGATACTCCTCTGGGGACGGTGGCTTTGCTTCAAGAGAAGCAGAAATCTCAGAAAACACCATATATTGTGCTTAGTGGGAGTGGGAAAAGTATGAATGCAAATACCATCACCAAATAAGTTTGGGGGAAGTGTGAATTATCTTTAACGCAAACATACACAGACACATGCACAGATATACACAGACACACAGGATGTTTTAAGTAAAGTAACTGCTCCAATTTCATGCCTAATTCATACAAGCTTCATTGTTGTAGTAAAGAATTGTTCAATAAAATGAATACCCATGAGAGAGATGTTTTTTCGTTTTATGTGTTGCAAATTTACAAGGTGAAGAGTAACCCAGAAGGTAACTGTCTTCAGGATGAGAATATTGTGAGAATTGTGAGAACCTAAATTTGTTAATGTAACACGAGTAGTGTCAATTTTGAAAGTTTTTGTATGGTTTCATGACAGCTAGGGAAGAAGTATTTAGCAAAAAAGTTTAAAGTGCATTTAGGTTCTGATCAGAAGTAGCAAAAGTAACACCAATTTTTCTTCTGCTTTTTGAAGTGAAATGTGGTTTACAACAGAATTAAAATGACAGTAAATACAATAATGTAGAAATTAAAACACTGAATGTGCTTTGAGGAATTGCACACTAATTATTTTTTTGAAAACCCAGAAGATTAACATTTCCATTTTTATGGTTTCATCCTGTTAAACATTCGTGCACAGTGTGTCAGATACTTTTTCACACGAAGTGGGCTGATAGTCATGCTTAACGAATTACATTCAATAATATAATTGTTGGCCAACTTAGAGAGAATATAACCCTACATTATGAGTGTGCATTCCACAAATGTTTACATTACACACTGTCCAAAAATAAGGTGGAATTTCTGTACAGTAGATGGCAGCCTTATGAATGTCAAAAGGTACATGACAGTAGTGGGTGATTACTTGCAGGGCGTCACTCAATTTAATCGAAAATTATCCAAATGAATTAGTTTTAATTAAATTGTAACTAAAACATGAGTAAGCATTTACTTTCTCTTAATAATATTGTTGATATTGCAAGCAACTGTATTAAACAGTTTTAACTGTATTAGATAGTTTTACTACTACCGAATAAATTGGCACACTCGTTCAGATGATCAAATGACCATCAAGACTCATAGTGTGAGAATGATTATAGATCATTTTTCGTTACATGGCTACGACCTTCAAGTTATTGGCTTTCAGTTTTGTTTCAGTACGTCCACGTCGTCTGTCCTCAGCGGAACTAACGTTCACGGGCTCAAGGGGCTCAACGAACGTTTCTGTGTTGCACAACCTGTAGCAAAGTAGTCGCTCTCCTTAATACATCCATGAAAGTAGTTAGCAAAGCTAACACTAGCGAGCTGACGTCGCTTCATCCAGCACGACATGCACACCATTAATAAGTAAAGTCTTGCACGGTAACGGTAAGCGTCATGAAAATATGCTAATGTCTTAATGTCACTTAAAATATCGGACAAAGAAACTGAGAGAGTTGCACAGTTGAGAAATGATCGTTAGCATTGTCTGCGACGTATCGGGCTGTTTGACAGCTTCCTGTTGTTTAGCTAGCAGCGAGCTTAGTGACGGACACTGTTTTAAGTAGCTTTGATGTTTGGAATTGGCTCCTTGTTCCTCGAAGTACCTCACAATATTCAGGCTCTGTTTACTGGACGCTTGTAGCTGTTATGTCATCCTGGCAAATAACCGGTGGGTTAAGAGGACTGTTATCGGTAGTGAGCTGTGTTTTCCCAATCCTTTGAGAGTTGCCGTTACAGTGGAGTAATGTTAACGTTAGCTAAACATATTATTACTGTAGGAGGCATGTCAGCACTCCACCATTTGTTGTTGTGTTGTAATTTGCAGATTTAACGTTGAATCGAAGCTTCAAATAATCATAGCGGCATTATTATAGAAACAACTCAGTGTGCTGATTCATATTCGATGGCTTCACCCAGCTAACGTTCATAGCTGCTCAGCTCATTCATGTAACGGAACGTAAATTCGACCAGTTGCAGCCTACATTAGAGGTTAGTATTTTTGTGCCGATTTAATGTTTACAGTTTAAATTGAATATTCACAAAACCTAAACAGCAGACTAGCATTTACTTAATAGTTTAGCACAGATTAGTATTTACTGTTGTTAACAATTTTCTTCCAATTCCAAGAACCAGAAAGTTACACCAACATGTCATTACGCCATGAATTTATGTCATAATAGGCTGACAAAATGAACTTATTAATCTAGTCATTAAGTATTGACATTAACAAGCCGATTTACTCTGTGATGAGTGTTTGTGCATACATTTCACGTGTTAAATACACATTAAGCAGACTGAACAGTAGTGTGTCCAACAATGAAATATCAATGTAAATCTGAATTAGTTTTTTTTCCCCACAGGCTCTAACTTCACCCAGTGAAACCACAGGCTGTTGTGATGTCGGAGCCTAAGCCCCCTACTCCAACCCCTGGAGACACGTACAAGGGTTGGCTCTTCAAATGGACTAACTACATTAAAGGTTACCAGAGACGCTGGTTTGTTCTAAGCAATGGGCTGCTGTCTTATTATAGGTAAGTTACGTGCATATGACTGAATTTGTAGTGATATGTAATGAATTTACAGGGTTTCCCCAGGCTGGGTTTTCCCCTGGCTCAACAGGAAGCCAATTGATTTATAACAGTTTTCTTAGGCAGTAACCCAGTGTTTTAATTGTGTTTTTAAAGGCCATTTAAATGAGCTGTACTCTCAAATTAGCACTTAAATAGCACTCTGTATGTATAATTTTAAGCAAATGCAGTTGCTTGCAAGAAAATATTTCTTACTTCACCAAACAGGGATTTAAAAACTCTGCATTTGACTGTCCCTCATTCTGTTTGTCTCCAGGACCCAGGCAGAGATGGGTCACACATGCCGAGGCACCATCAACTTGGCTACAGCCAATATCGCTGTGGAAGACTCGTGCAATTTTGTCATTTCCAACGGAGGGGCGCAGACCTACCACTTGAAAGCCAACTCAGAAGTAGAGCGCCAGCGATGGATCACTGCTCTGGAGCTCGCCAAGGCAAAGGCTGTCCACATGCAGGCTGAATCTGGTGAGAGGGGAAACATGTTGAAGGATGCAGGAGACAGAATATGAGAATGCATAGAAAAGTCTAAAAAGCTTATACTATTTCTCTGTGTTTAAAGCATTTTCTCATTACACTTCTTTGTTTTTGCTCATATTATATTCCCTGTTCTCTCCCTCAGATGACTCAGGAGACGATTGTCCTGCAGTACCCCCCACCTCAGGACAGGGTGGAGGCTGCCGTAACTCAGAAGTCCAGTCCACACTACGCACACTCAACAGCAAGGTGGAGGACCTCACCACCTGCAACGATCTCATTGTCAAGCATGGGTCTGCCCTCCAAAGGTAAAAAAACAATATTATTCAAAGAAAAGAAGGGTGATGGTAATTTATTTATTTTGTTTACCTGTTTATATGTTCTTTCATTCATTCCTTTCTTTATTCCACACACACAGGTCTTTGTCAGAACTGGAGGGGATTCGTGTCGGAGGGGACATGGGGGAGAAGATCAGACAAGTTACAGAGAGAGCCACACTGTTCAGAATCACCTCTAATGCCATGATCAATGTAAGTCACCCACTTAATTAATTGCTGAGGAACGCACAACACTGTTGTTGACTCTCTTGCTGAAATATTGCTCTTGTGTTTGCATGCTCCCCAAGGCATGTAGAGACTTCCTCTCCCTGGCCCAGAACCACAGCAAGCGCTGGCAGAAGGCCTTACAGGTTGAAAGAGACCAGAGGATACGGCTGGAGGAGACTCTGGAGCAGCTGGCCAAGCAGCACAACCACTTGGAAAGAGCTTTCAGAGGAGCTACAGTTCTCCCCCCTTCATTCAGCAATCCCGCCTTAGGTAACAAAGGTAAGGCTCTCCTTCCCAACTGAACTTCTGTCTTTGGATGCTTGATGTTGCTCAAAGCGTGCCCACCATGCCACGTACCTGCGCCAATCAACTGAGGCCAGTTGAGTCATTTATTCTTCCACTGTCTCTCTTCATCTCAGGTGGTGTTTCAGGAAAAGGCGATGCCAGTGACGAGGATGATGACAATGAGTTTTTTGATGCAATGGAAGACCCAGCAGAGTTTATTACTGTCCCTGCTGACCCCAAATATCACAGGTTTATATGTCTGTCTTTTTCAAATTTCAGTGATTTTATTTTTTAGTCTCAACCTGTTTTTTGTTGTTGTTGTTGTTATTTTCTCTCTTTGTGTATTCGTTTTGTTTTGAATTTTATGCTTTCTTGGTTATCTCTAGGAGATCTGGCAGCAACATTAGCGGGATCAGCAGTGAGATTGGGATGGATGATCAGTCGGTAAATGTGTGTTAACTTTGTTTTTGCAAGCAAGTTCTGATTTGTATACTGACTTGTCTTCTCCTCTGCTTATCAACACGCCACAGTCACCCGACCCTTAAGGCTGTTTTTTTTCCTCTTTTTTTTCTCTTCTTCCAGTTTGATGAACTGTCTTTGGCATCTAATCCAGAGTCTCCACAGCCCCTTGAGCTAGAGCCAGTTAGACAAAGACGGACTCGTATCCCCGACAAGCCCAACTATTACCTCAATCTGTGGAGCATCATGAAGAACTGTATTGGGAAGGAGCTCTCAAAGATACCTATGCCTGTAAGAAACATGTACCTTTGTTGGTATTCAAGTGGCTTTTCCTTATGAGAGTAATCAGAAGTAATCAGACTTCTTCTCTCTGTGACTTTGTGCCTACTAGGTGAATTTCAACGAGCCCCTCTCAATGCTGCAACGTCTATCTGAAGACCTAGAGTACTACGAGCTGCTGGATAAGGCTGCTAAATGTCAGAGCTCTTTAGAGCAGATGTGTTATGTGGCTGCTTTCACTGTTTCTTCCTACTCCACCACTGTCCACCGCACAGGAAAACCCTTCAATCCTCTGCTGGGAGAAACCTTTGAGCTTGATCGGCTAACGGAGTGCGGATACCGTTCCCTCTGTGAACAAGTATGTCGAAATAACACTAGAAATCGTATAAAGTTGTAACCAGATTCCAGTTCTAAAAAACAAACATGCTTTAAGTTTGTTTATTCAGCCATGTTTACTCACTTGAATAGTCTTAAGCCATTGCATGATTGTGATGGATAAATCTCGACTTTGCTATCTCTTCTCTCCTCACTTCACTCACCACTTCTCAGGTGAGCCACCACCCACCTGCCGCAGCTCACCATGCCTTGTCTGAAAAGGGCTGGAGCCTCAGACAAGAAATTACCCTCGCCAGCAAGTTCAGAGGAAAATATCTCTCTATCATGCCTTTAGGTGAGTGTGTGTAGACCAAATAGCAATCCCTTTGTATCCGTGTGAAAAAAGTCTCTTAGTTTGAATGCAGGAGAGTAAAATACTTTCACTTTATGTTTGGTATAATCTAGTTGAACCTGGACAACCAGTATGAGGGAGAGCAAGCAGGACTGACCTCTTACTATTTATCATTCATAGTCGGCAACGTGGATTGTTTGCATTTCTGAGCATTTCTATTTGCATAGTTGAAAGAATAAAAGCAGAACGCACTGTTTTTTATTTGTAAAATGATGACACTACCTACATTCTGTTGATGACAATAGGCACTAATTTGTTATAACCTGCCTAGGGACAAAGGATGAAAATTAGCTCAATACCTAACTCCGGCACATTTTCATGTGTATACCATAGCTGTGGAATATGATTATTTATATTTTGGGTGAGCAGGTTAAAAATGACCACTGCCACTGCTAACATTATTCCCTCTCTATCCACAGGTTCCATCCAGTGTTTATTTGACAAGAGCAACAATCACTACTCTTGGAAGAAAGTGACTACAACAGTACACAACATCATTGTTGGAAAATTATGGATTGATCAGGTAAATTTAAAGCTGGCAAACCCTTAACACCACCAATAAATGACATGTCTTTTATTTTAGAATCATTCTACTAAGTTTATCTTTAAAGTCTTCCACATTTTGTTTCTTTCCTTTGTCCCCTTCCAGTCCGGGGAGATAGATGTGGTGAACCACAGGACAGGAGATCGCTGCCACCTCAAGTTTGCTCCTTACAGTTATTTCTCCAGAGATGTACCAAGAAAGGTGGGTCTCTTTCTTTACATTGCTCTTTTTTATTATATAGCACTTACTGTATGTAAAGCCAGAGTTGATCTGCGTCTTTACAGGAAGATGTATAGTTCAAAGTCGCACAGTACTGTATATAAAAAGAGAAAAAAAACACAAAGTTTAAGAATCTGTAATAAATTAAATTGAGCTTTTTTCATCAGTCATCAGCTTATATCCAAAATATGTGTAATATTTGTTTGTCTGTCAATGAGCAGGGCATCTAAAAAATAACTGAATGCACCTCTGGGAAATTCTGTGACTAGATAGGCATGAGGCTAAAGAACAACTGATTAGATTTTAGTAGTGATCTGGAATTTCCAGCATTATAAAATCATTTACAATAACTGTGAAATTAATAGAAATAGAGACTCGATGCTGCATCCTAATGATCTCTCTCTCTGTTCTATCAATTTTAATTGCTACAAATAGTGTAGTTTGAGATTTAATTTCAGTGTAGTGGATATGGTTTTCTGCTTCTAGTTCCAAAATACACTTTCCACTTTATTAGGTCTAATGCAATCCAAAAATGCTCTGCCATAAAGTCTACTTTTATGATGCCTATAATGTTCATTTCTGTCGTAGATGTGTTAATGATTAAATTATATGTTTTAGCACCAAGGTCATAGTTAGTGATGGTGTTGGACTGCATTAAATTGAGAGGTGTTTCTAATATTCTGCCCACCTCATGTATGTAAATGGGAAGGACAAAAAATTAGAAACACTTCTCAATATAATGTAGTCCAGTACAACACCACATTTAGCAATGACCTCAGTGATAAACATATAATTGAATTGAACTGAACTGAACATTATAAACTTTGTGAAAGTAGACTTAATGGCAGAGCTGTTGTATTTAATTGCATTAGTTTGTACAGGTGCACCCAATAAGGATGCCACTGAGTGTAAGATGAATGTGAATCCCTGTGCTGCCTACTGTAGGCTCTTTGATTGCACTCTTTAACTGTAAGCTGTGTTTGTCTCTCAGGTAACTGGAGTAGTAACAGATAAGGATGGGAAGGCCCATTACGTGCTATCAGGAACCTGGGATGAGAAGATGGAGTTTTCCAGGGTAATGCAAAGCAGTAAAGGCGAGAACGGCACCGAAGGAAAACAGAGGACTGTTTATCAGACCCTCAAAGCCAAAGAAATCTGGACAAAGAACCCTTTACCGTAAGTTTCTGTTTTAAAGATGATTGGTAGTATTGAGAAAGTTGAGATGGAGCTGTAGAGGTAGGGCAGTATTCACACCCCATAAATGGTTATAGCTTCATGCCTCTGATGTTTTTATGGTGATCATTTTACAGAGAGGGAGCAGAGAACATGTACTACTTCTCCTCACTGGCCCTGACACTCAATGAACTTGAAGAGGGAGTGGCGCCAACAGACAGCCGACGACGCCCTGACCAGCGGTTAATGGAGGACGGTCGTTGGGATGAGGCTAACGCAGAGAAACAGAGGCTGGAAGAGAAACAACGCACCACCCGTCGAGAAAGGGAGAGGGAGGCTGTTAAAGCCGCCGGCTCGCCTGAGGAAGGTAAAAAGAAAAAACAGAAAAAGAAGGAGAAGAGCTTTGTTTTGTTTATCTTCTTGTCTTGTGTTTCTGTCCAATGTTTTTCTGTCCATTCATCTTTTGTCCACTTTGTCTGTCTTGGAATACCTTGTCTGCTTGTCTCTGTCTCAACCCTAAGCTGTCACAGAGGATTCAATCAATGATTCACCCTTGAAAAGCAAGTACTCTTCTCTTAGTCTTTTCCCATCCTTGATCTGCTATATATATTAAATCTAGATGCAACACATATGTTTGTGTGTGTAATAGGAAGGTGCTAAATATCTTCTACATCATCTTGCAAACACTTCATTCACCTTTTTGCCATCCCTTCATCCATTTCTGTTCTGTTTAGCTGATGCAGGGGAGACTGGCACAGAAGCAAATGAGGTTTCTGATGAAAGCAAGTATCACTTCAAAGCTTTACATAATGTGTACTTTTAAAGGTGCTTTGTGTAGCATTTTAACAGAGTAAGAAATGACCCATATACAGTGTATCCATATTGATAGGCTTCTTTCTCAATACTAGAGACTTAACAGTTACTCAAACAAGTGCTGATATTTGTGGAGAAATAACTTGTTTTTTGTCACATGCTGTTTGGAACAAGGTACTCGAGATTCCCTCACTAGGTGTTTACAACTGTTCTTGTTCATGGTGCACAGAGCTGCAAGTGACAGAGGTCATAGATTGCTCAATATCAATTTGACATCGCCAAACTTTAACCATTTGTCATTAAATATAATTCAATTAAACAACTGAGACCCGCACTGAGAAGATTTGTAGCTTATATCAGCCTCTACACTGCCATCAAGTCAGGTAAAATTAGAAATGACCTGTTAGTTTTATGGCAAAAGAATTGTTTTGCTTTACAGCAGAAATTGGAAGAGGGCAGTTTAGTGCAGACAAAGATAGCAAGAAAAAGCAGAGATCCTCTTGATTACAGGAAGTGATGTATGAGTTAGAGGTCAAAAACTGTCCCGACTATGGTCTTTTGTTTACAGTTTACAGTATTTTTGACAAGCCTCTTTTGCCTAAAATGCTACACACAGCACTTCTAAAATGAACATAAGCAAGCGATTTGTGTGGATTTTAGATTTGAGTTGTGGGTTCACATCTTTTTTTTTTGTGTGTGCTGGTTTAGCTGACACAGAGGACTCTCCCTCTCATACACCTGTTGCATGCAAGTAGCCCCTTACATTTCATTCTCTGTTCTTCTTTGTATCTTCGTCTTCAGATCATACACAATCTTTTATGTCTTAACCTTCAAAGATTCATCCTTAATTCCTCTATTTTCAGCCCCTTACGGACCATCGCACTTCCCTTATCTAAGCAAGTATTCTGATCACGACATAACGCATACAGTGCAATTATTTCACATTTTCTAGTAATTGAATTTAATCTATATTGCTCATCTTCCATCATTTCCTCTTTACATCCTTCACAACTTGGTCTCTCTTAGTGGAAGGAAAGGAAGGCCCTAATGGAGCTCAAGTCAAAAGCAAGTAACATCAGTGCTGCTCTCCGTTATCCCCTGTTTTGTTTTTTGTTATTTAGATGTGTAGTCTTTAGGGAACCTTATAGAAGACTGTGGCTTACTGTAGAATTGGCACAAACCTAGTACTTGAATATTTTAGAGTAGGATTTTGTCTGTCATTGATCCAGTGGTCCTGGGCAGTTGGGGCACTAGTTGTGAATCTGATTCTCTCAACATGGCTCATGGCAGAGGAGTAAATTGGTGATTTCATTGAGTTCTGATCTATAATCCGCCCTCCCTCCTTTGTTTTTTTATCGGTTTGAATAAGGTGCATCTGCAGACCAAGCGATGGGAAACATTAAATATCTCTATCTCTTAGTCAACCATCTGAGAGCATATCAGCTTCATTTAAGCACGATGTGTTGTCATGGCTCAGTGGCTTCCCAACCCTCACCTCAGGCCCCTCCAAAGCTTCTTCTTGGTAAAAGATTTCCTTTCTTTTCCTTCAGGTGCCCATCAAGACAACTACCAAGCACTGTGGTTTGAGAAGTTGGACGACCCCGTATCCGGAGAGACCTTGCATGTCTACAAGGGCGGTTACTGGGAGGCGAAGGACCAGGGCAGCTGGGACATGTGCCCTGACATCTTCTGATCCCGGCTGAGTCGGCCTGTTTTCCTCTGTGGTGTACAAATGAGAGGATGGTAAGAGGTGACCTACCGTAAATCAGATGAAATGGGGAATCAAGCCTAACATCAACCTGTCTTCAATGTCCATAGCTTCAACTGATCACCCCACTCAGCTCCCCTTTTCCAGCAGTGGTTTGCTCAGGATTAAGGACATCTGGACTTCACCCTCAACATAGATACAATGCACATTGTAGCTGATTAGTGTTCAGAATTCCCTCTCACTGCCTCTCAAACACTGATGTTATCAGCTATCTTGGTCTTGGTCCACTGCTTGTTCTCAGTCCGGGGTTCTTTGGTAAATCCTTTGAGTTGCATTTGGCAACAGGTTGTTCTGGTAATGTCAGTATGCGTTTTCTTAAAAAGCGCTATTGTCAAAGGCATAATTCATCCAGATGACATCTTACAATATACAAGGTTTGCTTAGATAGAGTTAGCTACTGCCTAACATGTGTCTGTTTTTGTTGTGCATTCCTGATTATGATTATTTAGCAATGAATTTATTGCAGCTTCCCCAGCACAGCACTACTGTAAGTCAAAGTTTCATCATCATACCCAATGTTTTTAATAGTTCACACTTTAAATATTCACTATACCAGTTTCAGACCACATCAAATGCATAGATGCATGGGCTTTAGTGGTTCTGAGGAAAGAGAGATACATACTGTTTCTTGAAAAAAATCATTAATGGCATATTTCAACAATTATTTTAGACTGGTATAAAATGTGTCACAAACACCAAGACATGATACAGAGTTTGCCTTTGAGTTTATGGTGATTTGCGGTGCTACTTTATTCCCTGAAGTGAAAAAACAACTCCGGAGGTATATTACAACTACATATTAGCCTTTTTTCATTTTTGCACTAAACTAGTCCATTTCAAAATCTGTTTGTGATTGTTTTTTGTTCCCCTGATATCCCTCCGATCCCCCTGTAAAATACACAGTAGTGGTGAAGAGACGTGGAAGTAGTTCACTATGATTATACGCTCCTCATATACTGGCCCGGTAAAGTCTGGTTTGGTCTTAAGAATCCCTAACTGTGGGACTTCAATGGCTGCATTCTTCATTCTATATATAAGCAGCATTTTTTTAACCCTTTTTTTCACTGTATAAGAATGACATTTCATGTTTTTTTCTATTCATTTTTTATTGAGGAAGAATAGACATTTCTGTGTGTAGCACATTAATTTTAATAGACATTTATTTAATATGATACCATGTTGAATACTATATGAAGTGAGATAGTGGTACCAAACAAATTTGTAGAAGTACCAATGAAAATATGAAAATACCAACGGCATTATTGCCAGCAGTCGGGGGGGAGGGGATATTCAGAACTCTGTCTTGTTGTTTAACTGTTTTTTTTCCTTCAACACATTTTAAGAGTAACTTAACCTAAATCCACTTTTTTTGAGTTAGTAAACCTTTGAAAAATCTATTATGTTTTGTGGGACACCACGCCCCCGAACCATGAGGCAACATCACTCTCAAAGCCCCACCCCCACCCCAATTCGTGAAGGAGGCATGCCCGAGCTAAAACTGGTTGTTAAGTTGCTCTTTAAAGAGCGTAGCTGTTGTTCAGGTCTTGAAAGCAAGAGCCTTGTAAGATGAAATCATATTGTGTATGAGATTGACTCGAATCCTCATTAAGATAAAATGTGTTATCAAGTCTATTTTCTTTCTCCGCCCCCAAGTTCACAGACACATTTCAGACTTGTCTTTTCATACCCAAGTTTGTGCTCTCACTAAAACTTGGATCAACCATTTCAATTCAGCTTTCAAAGTAAATGTCGAGGCTCTCCATCTGAACAGTTGAGATGAATTTAAAAGCAGCAGAGCTGTGCTTCAAGTTGTCACTGAGCTGTGTGCTTATTTCTACTGGCTTGATGATTAGTGAAGTGAAGAGAAATGTGAGGCGAGTGTTTCTGTCCTTGTTTCCTTCAAACTTATTGATCATAGCTTTAATCTTGATTTAGAATATCTTATACAGCAATAAGAGTGCCTCAGTGCGTATACATGTGGCACAATGTGAGGACGGTGTGAAGAACGTTTAAAACTGCAAAAAATGAATTCTGTCATTGTATTTGTCTCTGTTGTTGTTTGTCATATGAGTGGAAGGAGTGTGTGGTTGATGAAAATCTAAATTTCATTTTATATTCAAGTGTACTTAAAAGGAGAACACTGAAAATGAAGATCACACAACATAATGTTGCAAATATTTCTGTGTAAATATATTAAATAGTAAAGTAATTGTGATATTAACTGGCTATATTCATAGAGAATCTAATGGCAGTGATGCACTTTTTTTCTTTTTCATTGTTGTTTACTCAGAACTGGATGCATTTTCATTGTCTGAGCCGAGTGTTTCATGTTACCATGAGTCACCCTCTACCAGCTTAGATAGCTTTATTTTAAAGGATATTAATTTGTCTTGAACCATCCCTTACTATGATTTACTGTTTCTACATACATCATTTAAACAGATGATGAAGAGTGTGTGTGAGGAATGTACAGCTTGATGCCACACTACATCTCTTAAATTACAGAATGAGTTTACAGGTTTCAGGTCTGTCCTTTCTTTTTCAACATATAATCTTGATTTTTAGCCACTGTTCTTATTTGTGTAGCACCGTCATTCCATCTGTGTGTTTTTAATCTTTCTGTCTCTTAAGTTTCTACCTTTTTCATCCCTTTTATTATTTCCAGCTCTGATTTTTTTTATTTTGGATTGTCACTACAAACAATGCCACAACTTCCCACAATTCTTGAATATTGACTGAAGGTATTCTCGCATTTCCGTACAGTACATCCATTATTTTTCATGCTTTACGTGATTTGACTGATAAACGGTCAACTTTTGGTGTTGGCTACTGAAGTCATTTGTGAGTTTGTTTTGAAAACTTTTCCTAAACCATGTTCAGTAATAGCAAACATACCAGTTTGTCCATTAGTTGAAATATACACATGTATTGACTCACTGTTCTGAGCATACTTTTCACCTTTTCTGTCCTTCAATGCAGTTTGTTTTTTTAGCGGGATTGTTCTAGAGGTTGACAAAATTAAAGTCTGAATGGAGATGAAGTGCATATCTTTGGTGTTTTTCCCAAACAAAGCATCACAAAATGGCTTATACTAGTTAGTGTTTTGAAAAGATTCTTATTTTAACCCGCTTACTCTAGTGTATAGACAGTGTTAACCACATTAATTACGTGAGTTATAGGCTGAAACATTTTGGCGATACTCACCCATGTGCCACATAAATAAGGAATAAAAACAGCAACCACATGTTAAATTCAGTGAGTTTTAAATGCAAACTCAAATAGTAATGTAATTTGACATAAGTCATATTGTACTGAACAATATCTTCACTGATGTCTAGGTAGAAATGTACAGCTCCGTCTGTGTAGCTACGCAGAAAAAACTACAGTTGTATGGTCTGATTAAGGCCAGCATACGCACCAACGGGACCCTTAAACTGAAGCAGCTAAATGGAATTCAGCCATCATTAATTTTATTACCTGTGCTTTTCCTACAGTGACATGTCAAAATGTCTTTATGAAAAAGGCTTATTAAACCACAATTATGAGCTATCACGATGTCTCATTTTACATTCAGTTGTGGAAGAAGCATTCAGATCCTTATAAGTAAAAGTAGCAATACCACAATGTAAAAATACCTCATTACAAGTAAAAGTCATGCATCTAAAATTATATTCAAGTAAAATAGACAAGTAGAAGTACTATAAGCCAAATAAGCCAAAACATATCAAAAGTAAAATGACTCTTGCAAAAAGTATTATACTGTGTTAATGGTTACTGATGCTTCTATAAGTAAGCAGTATTCTAATGTTGCAGCTGGTTGACGTAGAGCTAGTTGCTATCATTTTATAAGTTGATCGTATGTTTTGTAAGAAAATCCTAATTTGAAAAGTCAAAAGTCAAATATATGTAGTGGATTAAAAAGTACAATATTTCTGTCTGAACTGTAGTAGAAAAGTAAAGTAGAAGCATAAATTAGCATCAAATGGAAATACTTAAGTTAGGTACTTGAGTAAATGTACTCAGTCCACCCTTGGTTACCATGGAAACACAGCTCTTTCTCGCGAGATAGTCTGGCCACCTATCCAGGCTTTAGATTAATCAGTGTTTAGTTTTGTGAGAGAGCAACACTACGATAAGCGGCCTAACTCTTAGAAGAGTATAATAACATGTTTGTGAAACAACATCTGACTAATGCGTCTATACTGTGTGTGTGACTGTCAGCTAAAGGCTTGTGACTCCAGGATGAGGTCAAGTAGAGTTTATTATGAGAGAAAACAACAACTGAGTTTGAAATCTCCACTTAAAAAGAAGAAAACGACACATTATATGCATCAAACTCTTTTGATACAACATACAGTACAGTAACATCAGAAGCAGGGCCTATTTTCTCTGGGAATTTAGGGGGTTTCAGGGACCTGGGGGAATTTACAGTTTTAAATTAAAACTTTAACACAGTGGGGGTATTTTTTGTATTTTGAGATGTATTATTTGTATTTAAACTTTGCTACCTTTAGGCCAACAGAAATAAGGTCAGATTTCAGCACCAGAATTGTATTCCTAGCTGTGTGGAGAAGCAGCTTTGAAACAGCATTTAGACCTCAACGTGGGGGCTGGGTGGAGTGATTACAGAAAACTTAATTAATTGAATAAATATAATATACCAATCCAAATAATCTGAATTATTTTACAGATTTCTTTGTTTGTGTCTGGTCAGTATTTCTAAAAACCTAGCTCTAGCCCTCATTTGAGGAGTTTGTGCCATGTGCCTTGCCCCTCACATGGGAGGTGTGGGAGTTTTGTTTTTGTTTGTTTGTTTGTTTGTTTTTCACTTTATTTAACATTGTGAACACACAGACATTCAGCAGGTTATGGACATTCTTATACAATTAAAGATTCCAGTGTGCAAAAAGTAGATATCAATCAAATGACATATGGAAAAGTAAATAAATCAAATGAAATATGAAAAATAAAGTATACAAAAAGAATAAATAAACAATAACATCAATAAAGTCAACATACCTTAATGAGGGACTATAGAAAATAGGTTAAATCTTTAAAATATAACAATGTGCGTTCACTTTTTTTGTTTGTCATAAGGGTTAATGTATCTATGTACAAGTTGAATTCAACCAGAAAAATATAAAACTTTGGGAAGGACTTAGAGAATCTTGCCTTATGTAAGTATAAGATTTGTCATGTAGCTCAAAGGTTTATTATTATATTCGAATTTAATAATAAGGTCTTTAGGCATCATTTTTATGGAGTGTCCAGTGTTGTTATAAACAAATGAACTAACATTTGTTGTTATAAATAAACAGATGAGGAGGGGCAGTGACAGAACAAATGCACAACTGTTTCTGGCTCAGCTTCACAAAGGGTGCATTTAACATCTATATCAGCACATTTGGAAATTATTGTGTTACATGGGTAAATGTTATGGAAGATTTTAAAGTGAACTTCCGGGAGGCGTGGGAGTATAAAACGAGTGCATCCTCGCATGACATCAGCATCTTTGTTTACTAGCCAGGCGCAGCTAGCTTACTTACATCCACTGCGTGAACGCGTCTCTGTGCAGTAGCCATTAGCATTAGTCTTCCGCGGTTTATCATACAGGGTGTGTAACTTAGCTACGTGCTTTGTGGTTAATCAGTTTAATCAACAAATATGTCGGTAAACGGATCTGGACCTGGAGGAGACTGCATAGACGCAAGGAGAGGCGATGGACAAGAGTGAGTCACGGTTAATTTAGCTAGTTAGCGATCTTTATCTTTAGCAGGTCATTGTTGTCGAGATATTGATGAGGAAGCTGTTCGTCTTCATTGATGTTGACCGTGTTTTCTAGCAGATTACTTCCCCCGCTAGTTATCACATATTAGCTGTTGATTGTAATTCTGTGTAAAATAGTTTTAGCATCGTCATGTCACATATGGAGCACTAATGCAGGCCTGTAACTCACTTTAAATACTCCCTCCCATCTTACATCAGCTCTTTTCTTTGTCGTGCATTACTTACATCGTGTTGTTATCTTACATTTAACCAGTGATGGGGAGTAGTGAACAACTACATTTTGCAGTAGATTGCTGGTAGTTCAACTACATTCATGTTTGCATAGTGATTCAAGTAGTTAAATTACTTTTTTTTTTCATTTTTTGTGTAGTTAGCTACTGAAACTACAAACAATTTTGGGCCTTAAAAGGAAAGGAATGTTTTTTTTTATTTTAATTTACCATTGCTCCCAGATGGGATTGTTTGGTTTAGGACAGGTTCAGGTCTCGGGGGTATTCCAGGAAGCTGGATTGTCAGCTCACCTGTGAAAAATATTTGGCTTTAGTTTTTAATGTTTTGCATCTGAATATATTGGGTGTCAATTAGTCATAAGTATTGATTATTGCTATTCATTAACAAATGTTGAGAGAAGTTGTTGCATGCTATTTTAGAAGTTACCTGGCTAACTGAGTAAACCTGCTTGGTGCAGTACCCCCACCTGGACTCTAGTTTCTGGAAGGCAGGTGTCTCACTGATGGACATTGTATACAAAACCAAAGCTGATATTCCTGCACTTTTCCATGAATAGTGGGGTATTTTATTTTATTTTTTATATATGACCTGTGAACAAGTGGGCGCTTTTTGCAGTAAACTCAATTAAGTGGCATTTTTTTGCTGGCATGTGACTTTTTAGTATTATGTTTTGTTATAATGTCATATCACGTGTACATTGCCAATTTGATAATTTTTTTCAAAAAGTAGTTTAAACTACTATTTTTAAGTGGCTTTAGTTAACCAAACTAGATTTCTCCCGAGGGAAGTTTTGCTGTAGTTCAACTACTTCCAGCGTGAAGTAATTGGTAGCTTGGAAAGCTCTGCTTTCAAAGTAGCTTTCCCAACACTACATTTAACTATACGTTATGGTTTGTTGTCCCTCAGGTCAGAGTTGTCTTCGTCTGCCTCTGCTCCCATGGACGTGGATGCCAAGCCCAGCTCCCACAGCTTCAGATACAGCCTCAATTTCCCCAGCATCGGCCAGTGCATCATCATCAACAACAAGAACTTTGACAGAAGAACAGGTGTTTATTTTGGTCTTTTGGTCAGGGCTGGGGTCACTTTATTTTCAGATGAAACATATTCAAAATGACACTGCTGTGAATACATGGTACCACTGTAAAAGATTAGATTTGATACAGAACCAGGCTCAAAATGGTTACTTAGTGCTGAAACTGTAGAGCAGATAATTATCAGTTAATAATGTTAAGAAAAAATAACAAGCATCTGGTGGTAACATCTTGAGTAGATGTTGAATATTTACTTGTTTTTCTTCACTCTGTATGATTGTAATTTAAATAGTAAATACCCTTGAGTGGTTTTTACTCTAGTCAGACAAAATAACTTCTCATGATAGGCAATTGCCATTTCTTATATTTTATACCCTAAATTATTGTCAAAAAGTAATTTATAGTAATAGTTACAAGCTACTGGAAATAATTACTTAATAATTACCCTGTTTTATATGGTCATTCTCTCTTGATGTTGGGTTCAGGGTTATTTTCCAGCTTAAAAATGAAAGAAAGAAAGAAAACTTAAAAATGTGCCATTTTGAATTTTTTTGTTAATCTAGACTAAACCAACAGTTCAGCCAAAGGTTTATGGGTCAGTTGGCTCAAATGTATACTGTTTAAACATTCATTAGGAGTTAGAGGTTAGCTGGCTGTAGAGGTGTCTCTGTAGTAGTGTTTCCAGTTCCCAGTTGGTGGACACAAGCTTCTTGGTCCCTCATTTATGGTAGATTAATTTGGTGCGAGGGCATTCCTTCCTGGGATATAGTTTGTGAACTGCCTATAATTGTGAGGTGATGCCACTTCTGTACAGGTGGTTGGTCAGCAAGGTTAAGGCTGAAAAGGTTGAACCCCATGGTGAGACCTCGAGGCAGTGGGGCTCACCTTTTCTTCTGTCAGGTAGCAAGTTTGTGTTTATTTGTAGTGTTTGTCTGTCCTTCTGCAACTTAGCTGTTTGCTCCAACATGTTGTATCCGGCAGGACCGATGATATATGGGGTTGTATGAGCTCCATGAAAGGTCTTTATACAGAAACATCTTGGTCCGAGAGAGCAGAGGCTTTACACCATCTCAGTGTCCAACAAAGCAGGCCAGTCACTTCACATCCACTCTTTCATGAGATGATAGGTGTGTTTACATTTATTTAATGGCCAAGTTACTTGGATATTCTGATAGTCTTGCTTTAGGGTGGCAGGATACAGAAATACAGCCATTACAGCTATTGTCATATGTGTCCTTTGGGTGTTCATAATCTTTTTGTGAAGCATGACCCTGTCTGCCCCTTAAGAAGCTATAGGGGGATGTTTATCCAGTGCTTGCCTCTCTGAGGATATAAAAGCCTGATGTCCACAATAGTTGGAGATGCTGTATGAAACCTTGAGTTGGCCTTAGTCCTTGTCTACCCTTTAGGGACATTAAGCTTGAAAAGCTGAAGAGCAGTGTCTGCTATTATTGAAAGAGCCTCTATTATCTGGCTGAGAAGACCTTGGATATCAATGCAAGTGAATACGGCTTTATTCTGCTCTTATAGAGCATCAGAGTTATGCTTACTTTGCTGTCAGACTTGTGTCTGACAAACCCGTCTAGCAGGACTAATTGAGTTCACATGACTGCTTGGTCTGCAAACAGCACAATGTTCCACGAGCAAGTACATCATATGAGTGGGGTAAACATCAGCAGTGGTTAAGGCCTGTATTGTCAAGTTCATTTTATTGTTTCCGGCTGTTCGACCAAGAAAAGATTCCTGTTATGGAAGATTCATTTCAAATTCTTTGTTTTCAGGCTCCCTCTAACAATGCTCATATGAAATGTATTAAAAGAAAATCATGGAAGTATTAAAAAAAAAAAGTGAATCTAAGACATAAAATAGTGCAGAAGTTAAAATATAGGAATAAAATGTAATCTATATAAAATATAATACTGTGGTAGGCTAGTGTACAGTAGTGATAAAATGAATAAATTGTAATGTACACAAACAAAGCAGGAGACCACAGATGCTGTACTCTCTCATACTAGAGAGCTGTTCAATCCTGAACCCAAGGGCTCCAGACAGACAGTGGCTGGGTGACTAGATGGTGTGATCTAACATCACACAACATAGTTGTGTACCCACCCAACTTTGTTCAAAATGTAGCAATATTAGGCCGCGAGTAAAAGTAAGATCAAGACTCAGTCCAACAAGATCTACTGAACAGTCTAGGTAGGAGTTAACTTGCCAGCAAATGGACTTCAGTCATCATTCATTTTATTATTTACACCTGTGTGTGTAGGTGTTTTCACTTTTTCTGGATGATTAGGTTGAAGATGTGTGGAGCTAATGTCAGACATCATGTACTGATAAGAAAATGGGTGCACTCCAAAACCCCACCATCACAATGCTGGTTTGTGCAGGTTGGGCGTGGTTTTCATCCCATTTGAATTCGGCACACAAAACGTCACATGCTGCTTTATGCCGACCTGAATCCATGGTTCTGTGCGGCACATAAACCAAATACTCAGTGTACCAACAGCATCGTAAATAATACAGATTAAAAACATTTTTCACATGTCTTGTCATGACTGAATCCAAATGGAAAAGGTTTTTTAGTTTTGCTCAAACTTACAAGCTGTAAAAAGATGAAACAAAGTATATCACAGCACCTGCAGCCAATGATAACAGTGTCATATGTCCCGCTCTTACGACAAAGTTAACAAAAAGAGGAGCAGATGTCAATCAAACACTGTCCATACACTCCCACACTGTCGCATGAAGAGGTCTAATAATTGAAATCACTTGTGTGGGGAGTACCATGGGTGTGCAGAGCCTTTAAAGCTGAAGTCGGTAACCTGTGTAAAAATAACTTTTTGTCATATTTGCTAAAACTGTCAAATGTCCTGACAGTAGTACATGAGACAGATAATCTGTGAAAAAAATCAGGCTCCTCTGGCTCCACCTAGAGCTCCTAAGGCCATTTGCAAGAATCCACTGCGCCCGAATCAAAACAACCAATCAGAGCCAGGAGGAGTGTCTGATGGAGCGTACTGCTCGTGCACACACTGCCGCGCATGCTCTCACTCAGTCAAACTTCCTATCTTCAGTGAGCGGTCACAGTGGCAGACAAACAACCACCAAACAACCAAGCAATGAGAAAACTGCCCATCCCTCCTTTGTCAACAACAGCTTACACAACAAAGACAAGTAAACAGAAGAAGACCAATGAAGAAAAGCAAGCTTAAAAAGAAAGAATTAGACCGAGATGCTCTGCAGGGAGGGGCTTTGGAGGCAGTGCTGGTAGGCTGGAGCGCAACGGAGAGGGAGGGGGAGGGACCTGGAAGTTGTACTCATTAAAATTTTCAAGCTCAGTCCACTCTCCTCTCAATCCTGCCAACTTCAGCTTTAAGAATATAGGAAATAAAACCAATATGTGATTTGTATCAAACTGCCTACTGTGTGTGGTAATAGCTACATTCACATAAGGGGAAGCAAGATTTTAGTTCCTTAAAAAATGTTTTTTTGTACATGTGTTTACATTGTGTTCTTCACATAACCACAAAAACTCTGCTTTGTTTTTAAAGGCATGAATCAACGAAATGGTACGGATGTAGATGCAGCCAACGCGATGAAAGTGTTCACGAAGTTGGGCTATAAAGCGAAGGTTTACAATGACCAGACAGTCGAGCAGATGAAACAGGTTTTGGTTTCTGGTATGTTGGATGCAGAATTCATACAAAACAACCCCAAAATACTAAGGCTCCAAACTATTGACTCTTTTCACCTGCTGTCTTTCATATCATCTAGTGTGTTAAAATTCTATACATTTCTTTTTTTCTGTGTGTCAGTGTCAAAGGAGGATCACAGCCGCTACGCCTCATTCGTCTGTGTTCTGCTGAGTCATGGAGATGAGGGTGTGTTCTTTGGTACGGATGGCTCAGTAGAGCTTAAGTACCTAACATCACTTTTTCGAGGCGATCGCTGCAAGTCACTAGTGGGAAAGCCCAAACTCTTCTTCATCCAGGTATTGTATGAGTTTGTCTTTTTTCTTTTCCCGCCTGCCTTAACTTACCTTGCGCTTTGCTTAAGTGTCTTGTTTTGTGTGTGTGCACATTGTGTAGGCTTGCAGAGGCACTGATCTGGATGCAGGCATCGAAGCAGACAGCGGAGACGATGGCATTACCAAGATTCCTGTGGAAGCCGACTTCCTCTACGCCTTCTCCACAGCCCCAGGTTAATACTCAAACACACAAACACACTCTTTTTGTCGACTTATTGGTCCTCTTTATTTATTGTATTGATACACCCTTTATTTTATCACTCATCTGTCCACAGGCTACTACTCATGGAGGAATACTATGACCGGGTCCTGGTTCATCCAGTCGCTGTGTGATATGATCAGCAAATATGGAAAAGAAGTGGAGCTCCAGCACATCATGACACGAGTGAACCATAAGGTGGCAGTAGAGTTCGAGTCTGTCTCCAATTCACCAGGCTTCCATGCAAAGAAACAAATCCCATGCATTGTGTCAATGCTGACCAAAGAGATGTATTTTTCTCCTTGATGTCGTCTCTACGTCAGAAGACTTCAGCCTCGCCAGCCTTCGTCTGCAGAAGAAAAGGCTTGGGGTGTGAGGTGGTGTCGGTGAATTATTTTAGTTTACACTTTCTGACTGAATATCTCTTGAAACCTCAGCTTACATATTTCTGGGAGAGTAGCTGTGATGCAAAGTTGCTGTCACGTTTCACAAGCTTGGCATTATTAAGGTTCTTTTTGTGTGTACAGCTCTGAGATATAAGGCATTAAAATGTTTTATCCCTGCAGGAAATTTTGTATTCTCTTTTAAACAAAAAAAAAATCATGAATCTAAAGATAAAATGTAATTGAATTTGTAATTCCATGCTCACAATTTGGTACCATTAGATGCCTCTTTGCTGTTTACACTGTATACATTTCAGGGAAAATACTGGGAGCCAGTTTGATAGGAAATTTGACCTTCTGTATTTGTTTAATCATGAAACCATAGCTGGGCTTCCTGCCCTCCAGCAGCAGCATTTTTATGAGTCAGCAGTTTGTTTTAACTCGAGTGTCTAAGCGAGACGATATTCTGCTCTTAAGGGATCATGTGTGTCATTTCTGTGACTGTTTTTTTTTTTTTACATCCTTGTTTCCACTATTGAGTCAGTGTAGTGACATCTGACATGAAGGTTGCACAACCAAAACAACCAGTCATTCACTGAATTAGTACCTGATGAGTTGTGTGAACCCTAAATGAATGCAACACTTGCGCTCAGTGGGTGAATTAAAGGATAATGTTGTGTAGCAAATTCAGAACCATCCAGTAAGCTATCCTGTGTTTTGTTGGTTTTTAAAGCTCAGAATTCCATTTTTAATGTTTTTCAGTCTTTCTTTTCTAAATGTGGATTTCTTTGAATGAGCTGTCGCTTGTCCTCAAATTAGCTGGGGTCAGGCTTCATAGCATGCATGAGTAACGCCAGCCCGCTTGCACGATGCATTCGTTTGAGGCACGTTTTGATGAGTTTGTCGCACTTGAACACAACTTTACATTTCATATTTAACAGTAGCACATGTGTTTCTTGTGTTTTTTAAAGATAAAATGGCAAATTGGATGTTTATTCACTTTGCTTTAATAGTTACAGTCATTAAGAACTTCTTTAAAAAAAATCATTTCCAGTGGACTGTTGTGGAACAGTGAGGCAAACCTTTATATGTAACACTCAGCATCGAGTGATTTATGACAAACAAAGCACAATTGTGTACTGATCCAGGTTCTTATCATTTGTAAGTAAATATTTCAATACTTACAGCAAACTAGATGAAACTTGCTGTTAAAATACTTCATAGTTTGATTATCCAGTTTTTAAGTCATATCAATATACAGTTTGCTATGAATGTCACTTTTGGGGGTTTTTGTGATATCACTATTTTGTAAGCAGCTATACTGTGAGGTTGGTGTAATGTTCTCTCTGAAAAATAAAGAACACTTTTCATTGTTCCGTGTTGTAAAACAGTGTTGCTGATTTAGTTTTTGGCTCTTACACTGTAACAGCATCAAGATCATCAACATCCACATATATATACTAAAGTTAAAGTGCTCATATTCACAAGTTTTGCCAGTTTTGCTGATATCTCATACAAGAGTTAACCTCTACAAGCACATTGAAGGGTCTACTTGTGTACACAGGCAGGATTACTCCAGATTTGGCATGCCTGGAGGTGAGAAGAACTGGGCCACCAGATCCTGAGGCCCTGCGCCAAATAAAACTGGGCCTCAGATTCCTTCACTGCCAGCACAGACGCACTTTACCTAAACTAGCTTTCACAAACAACAGGCCACTTACTGCCTGCTGGATGTCCTGAATACAAAGGCTCACAGCTGACACTTTAACAACACCTACATACACCAACAATATAAATACCTCTAAATTAGATGTCGATTTAACAAATTGCCCTTGAATATTGCCACCTGAGGCCACAAGTATACAAGCATGACATGCACTCAATTTCTTCACCCCTGTTAATGTTAAGAAATGATTGTATTAACTGTATTGTATGATTGGTGTTTGTATTTGGCCATACGGTGTTGCTTTTGTTGGGGGATTGATCTATTGCCTACCTGTAGCCAACAGATAAATACACCACAGTGTACTTGTTATCTGGTGGTCCCCAATGGAGGCTGCAGTCCAAGCAGCACTGACCTGGTTTGAACCAGACTGGTGTTAACTGACCCCTCTTTGAATCACATATTCAATCCCAGCCCATCAAATTTAGCTTCACTTTCAAATTTAACACTATGTTACTATGGTTTGGTTCGTCAATATCACAGTCACATGCATGAATAGGACTGCAACTAATGATTGTTTTTGTATTTAATTAACATGCCAATTATTTTCTTGATCAATTGTATGAAATATAAGAAAACAGTGAAAATGCGACCAACAGTCCAAAACCCCAAAATATTCAATTTACTAAAACATAAAACCAAGAAAAGCCTCAAATTCTCAGATTTAACTACCTCCAACTGTCAGATTGAGGCATTTTTGCAAAAAATGAAACATTTATGTTTGAAAAACATACATTTTTCGATTAACTGATTACCGAAATAGTAAATAGTAATCGATTAATCGACGAATCGTTGCAGCTCTACAATCAAGTGTCCAAATCTTATTTGGTTGATTTGTAAACTTCATATCAATTGTGAGTTGTTCCAGTTGGAGGTGCTAATGAGCCGACAGAATTATCTGTATTTAAACATCTTTATGTCTCTTTATTTCCACCAATAAATAATCAGCAAATACTTGAGATACTTCTGTACATCATGATGCAATCCAGTGCAGCAGTCCTGTAATAAATACTAGTCTTTCTTTGTGAAACTTATTTGGTGGTAGTTGTTTTTTTGTTTGTTTTTTGTGGTGTTGTATTGCATTATAGAGTAAGATGATGTGTTTGCTCCTCCATATATGTAAATGAGGAGGACAAAATATGAATATTAACACCTTTAAATATGTGCACTATATAATACAAACACACCGCCAATACTCCTATAATAACACAGAACTGAGTCAACACACCAAAACTGAACATTTCAAGTATTATTATTTTATTATACTTCATGTGTAAGTCTGTGTCTGTTCTGTGTTACCTGCAGCAAGACAGATTTCTCTTTGGTGACAATAAAGTTAAAGTTGAGTTGATATTATATTTAACTGTGCAGGTGTTTCTCTTTTTCCGGCCACTTTTTTTTGTCATATTAGTGTGTTGTTGAGCCAACCCTTTGCTAAACTTATTTTGGTGCTTTGAGTTCATACATTAAATTGGCTGCTTTTATTGATAACAAGCAGCATAAGATTGTTAAACTTCTTTATTTCTGGGAAAAACT
The DNA here is from genome assembly GCA_003416845.1 of Oplegnathus fasciatus. Taxonomy (NCBI): domain Eukaryota; kingdom Metazoa; phylum Chordata; class Actinopteri; order Centrarchiformes; family Oplegnathidae; genus Oplegnathus; species Oplegnathus fasciatus. The sequence continues at coordinate 3,104,657 of NTHP01000002.1, read as the reverse complement.
TTGGTGGTCCTCCAAAGTGGAAAGTAGGAGTTTACGAGTAGCACTTGAACGCAGCACAAGTCCTCGCCTCTTTTGTCGCTGAAAATAGGCCCTAATACTCTTTGACAGTTGGGGTTAGTTGGCTGCAGTGCGCGTCGTGTCAGGTTGCTGAGTTCCCCGGTTTTACATGGAGCACCTGTGTTTAACACTTCTGCCGTCGTGCAGCAGACTCTGGATCAGCTCAGCGCGTTTTCTTTCACCCTGTAGTCCAGTTCTTCAACATGCCTAAAGCTGTTGTTTTTGGGACAACAACAATGTCGTGAAGTTAAGAAAACAGCAGTTTTCTTTGGTTTTCATGCGGACCAAAGTTAACTGTGCGTGAAGCAGGAATGGAGAAGTTCCTCCAGATAGCTCCGCACGCTCTGGCTCTGGTGCTGTCGCAGGTTTGCAGAGAGGATAATAAAGAGGACTCCGCATCATCTCCGGCCGTGCTCTCAGTAAAGTTACAGCATCACACCGGCTACGAGGTATTCGCTAATTTCAAAGCCGTGAACATGCAGCATTTCTGGAACAAGGCGCTGACGCACGCGCTGACTGAGATCTTCTTCCTCGGCTGGATAGATGAGCATGTGCTCCTGATCCAGGGGAAAGAAGTTCATCTCCAAGTCCTCAGGAACGGATGGACCAGACGGACCCTTAAACCACCCCAGGGCTTTGACATCAAGTGCATAGGTGGGTATGCTGTGTCTCTCAGGTAATGAAATGGTAGAAACAGATAATATACACGCGCAGCCCTGCTATTACACTCAGCTGTAAACATGCAGAGCTGCACAGGCAGTTCTTTACACAGACACACACTTCTTTATATTCTTTACATCCACCTGTGACAAAGAAATATCATTCAGAGAAGGAAGCACACAAATAACAAGTCTTTACAAGAGAGTTAACAGTAAGTATAACGTGCAGTGGCAAAAACATGTAATTAAATCTGGGAAATCTTGGCCTGCAACCACAAAGTCTGCCGTGCATGCCATTTAGCAGTATTTCCTCCTATACTGTATATGTCTGTCCAGAGCTGTGGACTTGGACTCGAGTCAGACTTATGTCACAAGAATGAGGACATGGACTCGACTGCTCTCAGACTTCACCTACTTGAGACGCGACTCCTGAAAGACCTGAGCTGACTTGAGACTTGATAGCAAAAACAAGCAAATCTCAGGAACAATAAAAAAAATAAAAAAAATAAAACTGCATCAGGGAGACCTTGCATAGCTGCACACCTTAAATAATGTTGAACTAGGGAAGACTGGTTTCAGGTTTTGTGCACCTTACTACTAGAATAAAATGCAAAACAGACTTGAGTTAGAGACACTAACTCATCAGAGGGGCTTGAAAGTTCTTCTCTCTGATGTTTTAGTAATAGTTGTGATTTTTTTAATCAATGTGACTGTGTTTGTGATGACTGGACTGTCTGTTGTTCTCAGGTCTCTCTTGTAAAAAAGATCTTTATCCCAATGAGACTTCCTGAATAAAAAAGATGACTACCTAAATATTTAAGGAAAATGTGCAAATGTTGTGTCATTTTATTGGTTGGCACTCAGAGACCTGAAAGACTTGCCTCGAGGACTTGAGACTCTGGTTTGAGATCTGGTTTGTAGGAGGAGAGTCTTTACCTCACCAGCCAACTAGGTGCTTAAATAACAAAGAGCCAAATGTGGAAAAAACAACTCTGACTCGCTGACTAACTGGAAGATTCTTCATTTCATCAACGCATTTTGGCGCAGGATGATTTACAGAATGTGTAAAAACAGCCTATGTTTACTCTGCGAGGAGGCTGAATCTTTATCGGAGATTTAGATTTGTTTTTACAAGACTTGAGATGTGGACTTTTGGATTGGATTGACTTGATTGACTCGAGACTTTGGACGAGCCCCAAGAGACCTAAAAACATCTCTGTGTCTGTCACTTCCCTGCTGGTCAGTTTCAACTTGTGACCTCTGTTTCTCTTTGTCTGTGCAGTTTCTCAGTGTTTGGCGTGTGTTGTCTGTTGCCTTTGATAATCTAAAAACCTTTGTGAAGAGATTTACCTGCAGTTTGTGGCTCTTCAGAGCTCTGCTGGTTGTTTCATGCAGATTTCCACACCTCTTTAATAACTGGCAAATGCTCCTGATTGGCATTCGACCGAACATTTTTGTAATTGTGAGTTAAAATTGTTTACCCTGAGGTTTTCACGTGATATTGTCCTCTCCCTCTGTGAGTCAAGGCAACAGTTCAGCTGGCAGGTTGCGTGAAACCAGTCGAAGCCAGTCTGATGAGAGGGGTTTAGGCAGCATCTCATCTTATAACCTCAGCTGCTTCATATCGTGTTGACTCTTCAGATAGAAAAGTCAGGACTTCAGGCCCAGTTCAACATTCCCACACTCATACTCATCTTCTTCTGACAAGGCTGTAACTCATGTATGTGCTGGGACAGGTTTGGACGACTTGAGGTATTGTCAGCAAGTCTAACCGCTGCACCCATCATACTGCCCTCACAAGCTTACCTATCTGAGTGTGTGTGTGTGAATGACAGAGAGGCGTGCAGCATGTCATAGACCAACTTATTTATGTCTGTTTCACAATAAAGCCTCAGTTTAGATCATTTCCATTGGTGAGCAGAATCAAACTGTAGCAGAGAAAACAGAAAAGGTTATGGAGCTGGAGGAATGGACGATGAAGATTTGAAGTCTTAAATCTTCGGTACTTGTTTGTTCGATATATTGATCATTGTATAAAGCTGACGGACGCCTTGTGCCTTAGTAAAAGCACACATAATATCATTAAAGTTTATTTGATGCATTTGTCTTGCGATTTGAAGGGATGAAAGTAAAATTAGCAGGGTCTCCAGCAGTGTTTTATTGGGGAGGAAAATATTAATACACTTTTAATGAAATACAACATGAGTTTTCTGGAGAAAAGAGCAGCGGTGTCGTCTCACATAGCAAATACAGTATATTTAAAGCTGCACTAATCAATATTTTTATATTAACAATGGATCAAATGAGTTTGTGTAATGTGAAAGGTTGCGCTTGTAATGACAAAGCCACAGTCAGTTATCACCCTAATGTGCAGTTCCCTTTAGCTCTACAGAGCATTTTGGCATCTTTCAGCTCATCGTTTTGGTTTTATGTCCTGCAGCTTGACTGTTTTGGTCCAGTCTCACCGCTCTCATCAACCTCGTTTTCAGCCGTCAGTGAAAAAGCTCGAATAAGCCCACTGAAACTACCTACTCAGCAACAAATGGCAGACATACCAAGTTAGCAACTAGCAGGGGAACATAGTGGAGCATTTAGCAGCTAAAGAGCCAGATATTTACCTCAGGTCTTGGTGGAAACCTAAAACAGAGCTAAAAGGAGCGTGGACATTGGACTTACATTCATCAGGTGGCCAGAAATGTGACTCCAAATGAATGTTTATGTTGCTCTGAATCTACTGGATGTGTAAATAAGCAACTGTAACTGTTTGCAATATATTATCAACATAAAAACTGATAATATGTTGGGGTAGTATTTACAGCTTGTTTCCGCTGACCCCAAAAAATGTATTATTGCAGTACAGTATAACTATAAGTATAAGTATACTATAAGTATAAGTTAGTGCATTTGTCCTGCAATTTAAAGGGATAAAGGTAAAAATTGCAGGTGTCCTTGCAGCGTTTTATTGTGGAGGTGGGCCATCTCAAAATGAGAGGAGGTGTTGTTTCATACATCAAATATACCATATAAGGAGTCTAGCTATTTAATGACTATACTGAGCACAAAATGAGAGGCTTCAGGATCTAGGTGGCTTACCACCTCTGCTAAACAATTTCCTGGGGGAAACCCTGTAGTGTGTACTGTATATCGGTGTAACAGTATCCGCAAATAATTTAAAGCGGCTTAAATCACTATTTTTATAAAAACAACAGATTAATTTATTATTATTGTTTATTGTTTATTATTAATTAATGCAGGACTTTGCAGTTCCCTTTAGCTCTATAAATCATTTTAGCGTCTTTTAGCTCGTTTTGGTTTTACAGCAGCACACTTACTGCTCTCATTAGTGTCATTTCCATCAGCAGTTCTGTGTAAATACTGTTTGATAAAAATTTCCTGGGGGAAACCTTGTAGTGTGTACTGGTGTTACAGTTGCAAATAATTTTACAGATATACTTTCAACTCAGTAGTTTGGGACTAAACAATTTGTTTTGCGCAACACTGACCAGACCCTTCTTTGTTCACTGAACTGCGATTCTTAGTGTGTGTTAAATGTTCAAACACCTCCACAGGTTTCTCTACCTCTACTTATCAGATTTCTACATTGAGCTGCTAGACATTGATTGTATTGAATAGAAAAACTTCAATGCGTTAGGGTCAGTTATAGTCCAAAGGTAAATCTTAAGATGGGTTGTGATTTTGTTTCGCTGTTTTTTTTTTTCTGTCGGGCAAAGTGACGCAGCTTCACTCACACTACTGAAGCAAACACTGATAAGCTGTGGAATGTTTGTCTTATAGCTAATAACTCACCAGACTCTATAATGCCAAAACCAACAGAGCATATATGCTGTCGGTCCAGATGCAGATGAGATACTGATATAGTTTCTGTGTGATATAATTTTTTCACTACAAAACCCATAATGTAGGATGTATATTAACTTGGAAATCAACTCGGAACAGGACCAATGGTGAAAAGTCAGACAATGCATGTAAGAGTGCAGGGGTTTGTGTATTTCATACTCACCTGTGTGGCCTCCACATTATTGGACAGCATAATCAATCTTTAGTTTAATAGTAAGCTCATGTGAATTCAACCAGGAGTTAAATTTTAACCATTTTGCCTCTTTGAGATCACCTGAAACAGCTCTTGCATGTAAACATTTCTAGAAATCAGTTGTTTTGGTGGATTTGTCCCCTTAAAGTACCCAGAATCTTTAATTGGGTGTTGCTGTTGTTGTTTATTCTTATGGAAAATGTCCTAGAGTAATGAGAACAGTATACAGATGAAAACCACTGCGGTGTTGATTTTATTTTCCAGTTTGAGCTGCAAGTTTCTGTGTGACTCATTCTCTTAGCTGAAGTGTCAAGACTTTTGTTTGCGAGACAAGTTCAAACAAAGTTCAGACAAATTTTCACCGAAGGCTGTTCATTAACTTTGTGTATAGAGGGGCAGCATTCGGCATAATGTATACTTGCAAAATATTATTGTCTTTTATTGACAAGCTTTTGGACAAATTTATGCAGCTGTGAGTGTTTTTTATGGACATGCCTTGCACAAAAAACTGTAGGAAGGAAATTGACAGACTCCACCTGTGGCACATGTTTACTTACACATTATTAAGGCTGCAGGGAAACAGGAATAGATTAAAATCTCCATCACTTAGAAAATAATTAACATACAATTCTAGATTATTAAAGCTTTCTTAAAGTCTTAGAGGGCTGAAGTCATATTGTTGTGAAATGCATTTTGATATCAGATTTAAACATATAAGTGCATTTACTCACATGGCTGCTAGATGTTTACATAATGCAGATTATCCCCCCAAACTGCCTGAGAATGTTTGATCAGGGCCGAGAGCCAAAAAGTAGCTGGATTAATACATTTAGACAGAAGTTGTGGATTTTCAGCTGTGTGGAAACAGTGTTTTTTAAAACTGACAATTCAATCTGATTAACTGAGGGACTTTGTATCCGTTAGCAGGCTATAAACAATGGACTGGGAGGAGTGTGTGCTCTTAAGGAAGGAAAAGTGGAGCATTTGTTCAGGAAAACACCACTGCACTGCATTCCCTGCTGCAGCCCAGGTCTCCATTGGAAGGAAAGGGAGGGTCCCAGTAGAGAATTGGGGGAAATGTTTAACGCAGCAGACAGATTTGTTACCGTATATCTTAATGTCAGATCAGGATGTGTTATGTAGGCTGTTGTGGTAAAAAAAAAATCTTTTGTCTCTTTATTCAGTTTCTGGCCTGGAGGGCTCACTGTGAAAATACATGTGTTGTCATAAATGTTCCACTGGAGGGCAGGACACCGGCAAAAATGGTCCTGTTTGCAAGGAAGTTGGATGAAGTTGTAACAGGCCACAAAACATTTACTGACTGACAGCTCAGACCTGAAACAGCAGGATACTACCATGCTACTACTGATATGTTCATCTGAACACAGTGCAACATCAGTATAGACATGTGTGTGTGTGTGCTTCAGACTGAAATGTATTGATAACTATCGGATGGATTGTTATAAAATGTGATACAGATATTCATGTTCCCTTCAGGATGAGTTGTAATAACTTACTTCTCATCTAGCGCCATCACCAAATCCAAATTTTAATTAGTCTAATACTTTGGTTTTGACCACATACCTGCAAAACTAACTGAACTTTGTGTTTAGTGCTAATTAGCAAGTGCTAACATGCTAACACACTTGCTAAGATGGTGAACATGGTAAACATTATACCTGCTAAGCATGCTAGCATTGTCATTGTGAGCATGTTAGCATGCTGGCATTAGCATGTAGCTCTTCACGGCGCCGCTAGCATGGCTGACTGTAAAAACACAGTCTTTTGTCAGATTAACCGCCGCGTGATTTCAAAATGGTGAATTAGTGAATTTTCACTAGTTTTCTTGTGCTCTGCGCTTGGTAAATCAATGAAGGCCTACTTCAGTAATAAAAACACATTTATCACATTCAGGACCGCAACTAAGAATTATTTTCATTATCAATTAATTTTCTGATTATATTCTCAATTAATCGATAAACCTTTTTGTCTATAAGATGTAAGAAAATAGTGAAAAATGTCCACTATAGTTTCCCATAGCCCAAAACGATCTCTTCAAACTCAAGTTGTCTTCAGATTGCTTATCCAACCAACAGTCCAAAACACAAAGATGTTCAGTTTACTGTCTTATATGCCCCCCAAAAAGTATTAAATCCTCACATATGAGTAGATGGAACCAGTGAATGTGAAGCATTTTTGCTTGAAAACTGTTGCCTACTCTCTGTCGACCGACTAATCAATTAATCGACTAATCGTCCAACTCTTAATTGCCTCACATTTGGAGTCAGCGGGATTTCCCAAGGGATAGCTAGCAAAAATTCAAGTCATTGTATGTATTTTTCAGAGAATTTCTTTCCACTATCAGGACATCCTGCTGTTTTTTCCCCTCCCAGTTTGTATAATTGTGCTTTAATAGTGAACGATGTCCAAAGTGTTGAAGGACCTCAGTCCCTCAGCGGCGACGCAGGAGTATTTTCTGTCCGTGTAACAGACAGTCAGTCCTCATCTGTGTGGTGTCTGTCTGCTCGTATCTTGAGTAACTGGCTCTTTAAGGCAACAGCACTCAAAGGTAACAGCTATGAGATCATCGGCTTGCGTCGTCATGGCAACAAAGGCTGTTGCAGCACTACTGAGAAATAAAATGGCTGGCGTGGTGTCGCTCTCCCCCTCCTCCTCCTCCTCCTCCTCCTCCTCCTCCTCACCCCTCCTTCCCTTCCCTTCCCTTCCTCTCCTCTTTCTCTTTGGTATCAGTGAACTGGAGCAGATTGGTTGTGACACCGTAGCCCCCCCACTCCTCCACCCATGCCCCGTCCTGCCCTCTCACTTTGCTCCTTATTCTGTCCCTCCAACCGTCCATTCACACTCCACACATGTGAGTCAGCAGGAGTCTGCAGCTAGCAGGAGCTGCCACTCTGGACATGATTAAGGTGATGCTTTGGGTTTTTCTTCTTCGCTGACAGCTCCGCACAATGTAGTTACTGAATCAACCGGTGGAAAGCACTGATGAGGAAGACACAAATCAGCACTTTTAAAATGAATTCCCTTTGGTTGTGGCCCTGTCAAGTCTTTAGCTTTGGTCCTACAGTCAGGTGAGACACAAAAAGAGGAAGGATGGTGGTTTACGGGGCACCTCATCCTTTAAGAGCAGAGCTAGTAAGACAGAGAGGGTGAGGGAACAAGAGAGGAAGGAGGGTGAGGATGGAAATTCAGCCAAAGATTCAGAGCCTGAGCTATTCCCCGGACATCATCTGAGGGCTGAATATTTTTATTTTTTTCTTGTGTGTGTGTGTTTCGAGCTGTTGATATTTGCTCTCCTCTCTGCCTTATGTATGTCCTCGATCTCTCTCTCTCTCTCTCTCTCTCTCTCTCTCTCTGTTTTTCTCTCTCTCTCTCTCTCTCTCTCTCTCTCGCATCCTCTCCTCCCCTCCCCTCAGCCTCAATCACCCAGACACAGACGCATGCATGCTCACGCAGAATCGCGCGCAGCAGGCGGATGCGCGCATACACACTTTCTCTCACACACACTCACACACACACACACACACACACACACACACATACACACATACACGTACACACACACATACTCACACACCCTTCCTGGAGGTGCTGGGAGCAGCTGCAGCATTAGCGTTGAAAGAGATTTGCCGTTGACTGGAGTTTGCATCCCCCCCGTTAATGAATGGATGCTACGGCGATAGGCTCGGGAGCTTCTTCCCTTGGATTGCGGGAAACGGTGGATATCTATTCTTGAATTTATTTATTTATTTCTATGCTCTCCATTTTTTTCTCCCCACCCTCTCCTGGTGTGCTGTTGTCGAAAGGACGATGGGGTCTTGTGCTTGATCGGATAAAGATGGAGGTGAACGTGGCGTCTCCGGTGCTTGGCATACTATTGAGGTTTCACTGCCCATTAGGGTGAATGGAGCTTTTATTTCTTTTTTTTTTTAAGTGGGCTCTTTTGTTTTCCGGGGATCGGCCGAGCACTCCTGTGGTGAATTGAGCTATTGTCGAAGACTGGGCCTCTTAAGCTTTGAATCTTTGACTATCCATCCATCCCCTCCCTTCCTTCCCCTGTTACCTTCTACTCAAAAGGAAGAAGCGGATCCCAAAACCTCCACTGAAATCTCTCCTCACCGTCCTCCTTGCTTCCAATGCCCCATTTCCCTCATCTCTACCCCTGCCCCCCCACCTCTCTCCTGCTCCCTCCTCCCACATCAGAGCGGCTACGTAATGTGCCTCCCTACGCATGCAAATGGGGATGCTACAAATGGTGGCTGGGACTGATGCCGATGAAAGGGTGATGCCTCGCGCAATCACCTGCACCTCCACCGTCGCTGCCATCGCTCCAGATCAGCCTGGGAGAGCCCAGCAGCCGATGACAACCACCCACAGTGCGAACACAGTCGTTTGTAGCTTGCTCGTGGATGTAAATGAGACGTGTGTATGTGTGTGAAGGTGCACACTGGTTCCTGCCATGTCTGGTGTGTGATCGCTCTAGCGGGACGTTCTTACTGATGCGGGGGAGGCACTGAGCCTGAGGTTGGTCGACCTCCCCCTGCACACCCCCCTTTCCCCATCTCCCTCCTTCCTTCCCCATTCCCCATC
>NTHP01000002.1:3080366-3094321 GCA_003416845.1 Oplegnathus fasciatus | reverse complement strand
AAAAGTAAAATACTATAAAAGCACAGGACGGGGATTTTTTTTTTTTAGGACCAATTCACTGGCAGATCCAGCTTTTCGCATGTTTACTAAAAACCACGTAAAGCCTTGTAAAGCCACATAAAGCTTAAGGGGCTGCGATACTAAGCAGAGATAACGTCATCGTGTTGCTTAACTGACCATTCAGCTGAGTGTGGTGAGGAGGCTGGGCCCTGCACAGATTGCAGCTCAGGTGACACAAGCGTGGACAGCAAACGATGGCAAAACTTTAAAACAGTGATCAATGAGGCAACATTCATTCTGTTGTTTATCTGTGGACATCAGGAGACATAATGTTAGGTCAGAAATCAGATACGGAGGCTTCGATGATGTATTTTCTGCACTGTATCCCGTGGTTCTCTATCGATCACCGGATTTAGGTCACAGGACAGGGTCAGCTACAGCACAGATGCTGCGGCGATGGATTCTGCGTGTTGCTTTACAACCTTTCAGCTGGGCAGATGTTTGCTCTCAGAGGGGCTTGAAGCCGGGCCGTCTGGTTGTAGGATGATCTCACTACTCACTACTGCTGACAGCAAAGCCAGCTTAATTCAACAAAGGCAACAGAGAATTTCTGTGTGTAAGCTCTCAATGTGGTGCTAAAGTCAGTTGTATTTTGTTAAATTTCAAATACGTCGGGTTTGACATTCTCGAAGGATTGCGTAAACTTCCTTTTCTGTTTGTCAGATGATGTGAATGACGAGGTTTCCAAAGACTCAGGTGATCTCATGCTACGGTTTACGGTCGCTGCAGCAGCCGCCTCGCTTTGCTAACCTACGAGAGACAAGAGGAATGAGAGGCTAAAGGAAGCACAGAGAGGAGGGGTGGAGCTGTTCCAGGCAGCATGCAAACTGCTGCTGTTTGACCATTACATCATAGCTTCACACGCTGCGCCTGCTGTTCATTCATGATCTCACAGTTGTGCTTGTGCCTCCTCCTCCTCCTCTTCCTCCTCCTCCTCCTCCTCCTCCTCCTGCAGGTGACGTGTCTCCGATCAGTATGTCACCTATCAGCCAGTCACAGTTCATCCCGCTGGGGGAGATCTTGTGCCTGGCCATCTCTGCTATGAACTCTGCCCACAAGCCTGTCAACCAGGAGGCTCTGGTGGAGCACCTCACTGCCAGCTTCCCAGGTATGCTCCTCTGACCTCGTTCTTAAAATGGGACTGCACTAAAGCGTGCAGAAACTGATATACTACATACATTATGTGGCATATGCTGTTAGTATTTACAGTAACTGCTAATTTCCTAAGGTAGAAATGGTGTTTCAGAAACCTGTGCGTGTGTCATACCTTGGATAAAGGTACATTTTATTCAGATCTAACATAAAAAACAGGTTTTAAAATAACAAACTATGTAGGCTTTACACATCTATTGATCTCACCTCTGACACATTTCATCGATTAATTGTGAATTGAGATATTCCATTTTGTAAAATCTTGCAAACATCATAATGTTTCAGCAGGAATAGATCTGTAACTATTTGTCAATTAAGCGATCAGTCGATCGACAGAAAATGAATCCATTAAGCAGAAATGCCACACATTCACTTTGCCAGCTTCTCTGATATTTGTATATGATAGTAAACAGAATACCTTTGGTCGCTGGACAAAATAAGACATTTGAAGGCGTCACATTGGGCTCTGGGAAATTCTGGGAGATATTTTTAACTGTTTTTTAACATTTTAAAGACAAAATGAGTTTAGCCCCAAACTTGAATATTAAATCCACAATTACTCCTAAAAATTGTTGGTGAAACAATTGGCCTAAAATGTACTAAAACACAGTAAACATCTTCAGCTCCATGTGTCATCCTCCTCGCCTATTTTTTACTCAAATACTGTTTTCGGATTTCTTCACAAGTGTCGTATGTACATACTGAGAAATTATTTATGGTTCTGTATTGTGGATATTCAGTTGTTAAAGTGATTTATGTACTTAAACAACAACTGACCAGTATTTAATTGCTAAACTTCAATTCGGTTGTTACAAATTATTACCTTAAAAACAAGGGTTTTTTTGAGACTTTCTAATAACAGACCTCACATAGTAAAAAAACTGATCATAGAAAACGACTGAGAAATCTTTATTTTGTACTGTCTCCAAATTATCGCTTCAACAAAATGTTCACAATGTTGTTTATTTTAATGGTTTGAATATATGTAATGTTTTAATAGTAAAGGAATCTTCTTTACTACAATATATTAAACAATTAAATCCAGGATTTCTCTTAATGATGGTGAAACAAGCCTAAAAATGTATTAAAACACAAGGTTTAAAAACACAGGTTTAACCACAGTATAACCAAGTTGTCAGTCAAATTTAATGGAAGCATTTCTTTCAAATTCATCTTTACTTCTAATATACTATATATAATATAATATACAATGCATGAGTGGAAGTGGAGTTGAACTTATAGGTTGCATCATTTCTTTGTAAAAAAAAAAAACGAGCACAGGGGTGATGTAATGTCAGGCAACACGAGGCCTTGCTAGACAAAGGTTATGAATGGTGTTGTTCAAATGGACTACTTTTAATGTTGATTTGGTTATTTCTAAAAGCTAAAAGCTAAACTGTTGAGGTGACTGATGGTGCTTTGGATCCTGATTAAATATCCTCAGGAGTCATCTAAGAATGGGAGTGTTTAGTTTATTATGTACCATTTGTTTTTATATACCGGTTAGATCTTAGATTGTGTTATGGTATCAATATTATAGTAGATATTCAAGTCATGGACATTCCTTAAAATGCATGTGGATTTGTGTGAGCTTAGGAAGGGGTCGATTTAAGAAAAGTTTGGCTAGTCAACAAGAGGCACAAAAAAGACCTGCGCTCATTTTCATCATTTTCTAGGATTTAAAAAAATAAATAAAATAAAAAAAATTTGGAATTTTAAAAAATGATAAAAAATAGGGAACAATCAAGTAAACAACTGTTAAAACTTGGATGTACCCACCAGTGGGTCTGTCTGTACATTTCCATGTTGTGTGCTGTCAAGCAAAATTCAAACCAACGTAAGTTTAGTTTCAATTCTGGTGAGATTTTTTGGTGAGATGTTTCCGAAGACACTAAATAAGTTGAATTTTAGAGAAATGGGAATAAAAGGCTGCATGATACATCTACAACATCTCCATTTGATGTAATGGTGCATCCATGATAAATGTGGCAACTTTGGTTTGAAACTTTTACTCGACATAAGCATTATAGTATAACCTGAATGAAACGTTGGAATAAGAAGATGCAGAATATATGCAGTATGTGGTACTGTCATACAGTGTGTTAATTTTTTATTTTTTATTTTAAATGTGATGGGAGCTTTAAGGGAAAACGGTACTTCAGCTTAGTTGGTCACCAGAATCTTCAAAACATGTCTTGATGATTAGTTATTAGTTGGTATTTTCTTTAACCAATTTTGGGTTCAATCATGAATTTAAAAAATGAAATACCTCACATCATCCTCACCCAGTAGTAATTTTGACTCATATTTAATATGCATCTGATATGATATACTGTATGTATCTGATTTACATTTTAATTTATGTGTAAACTTGCATTGGGTGACTGAAACATCATGCAAATACCACATTTTATTCATATTAAAATAGCCCTCAAGCTAGTTTTATGTTGTTATCTTATCTCGCTATGTATTTTCTGTTTGTTTGTTTGTTTTTTGAGACCTTGATTTTCTAACAGCAGTTTTTCACATTGTGCAAGACAAAGAAATCTCAAGGTTTTTTTCTTGAACTATAACCTATCCATTTTTTATTTCACTTTCTCCAAATTGCTCCAACAAAATGTTCGAAATCTCCTGTTTGAACAGTTTTGTTATAAATTAAGTTTTTTAACTGCAATTTATAAAACTGTGCTACAACTTTGTCGAATCTGTGTTTCCTGCAGGCGTGCCTACACCCAGCTCAGAGGTTCTGCGACATACCCTGAACATGCTGGTGCGAGAGAGGAAGATCTACCCAACTCCAGAGGGCTACTTCATTGTCACCCCCCAGACCTACTTTATCACTCCTTCCCTCATCAGAACCAACAACAAGTGGTATCACCTGGATGATCGGCTGCCAGAGCGCCAACCACAACAGTCACAGCAGCAGCAGCAGCAGCAGCAGCAGCAGCAGCAGCAGCAACAACAGCAGCAGCAGCAGCAACCTCAGCAATGCACTTCGCCTCAGTCTGGCAACGTCACACCATCCACACCTGGCTGCCTGAGAGAGAGGCCTCCTCGCAAGAATCACAATGACTCATACAACTCCTATCGCGAAGACCCGTCCAGACTTCACACCTCTGCGCTCCAAAGTAAGTCACCAAAGGAGCACAGGGGAGATTCTTATCAAAGTAAGCCGCCCAAGGATCACAACGGTGGGGAACCTCCACCAAGCACGTCAGCCAAGGAGCACCGAGGAGAACCGCCGTCATACCCTTATCCCCCTCTTCCCACTTCCCCTCCTGTCCAGCAACCGCCGCCTCAAGATCCCGCTGATAAGAGCAAAAGCATCACTTCTTTCCCTTATAAAACTGACACTCTGACCAAAAAGAAAGAAGGAAGTGGTGGCAGCGGAAGTGGCGAGAAGCAATCCAAAAGGTTCGGTCTCAGGCTCTTCAGGCTGAGTTTCAAGAAGGACAAAATGAGGCAGCTGGCCACCTTCTCAGCCCAGTTCCCCCCAGAGGAGTGGCCTCTTCGTGACGAGGACGTGCCAACCACGCCCATTCCCCGTGAGGTGGAGATGGAGATAATCCGCCGAATCAACCCCGACCTAACAGTGGAGAATGTGGCAAGGCACACGGCTGTGATGAAGAGGCTGGAGGAAGAGCGTACGCAGAAAAACAAGGCGGGGTCTTCAGCCCAGCACAGTGCTCGCAGCAGGAGGGGGAGGGGCCACAGGAGGGCCACACATGGTAAGTCCCGCTCACACAGCAAGCCCCGAACCTCCAGGGGAGATCCGTCTGAGGGTTCAAACTGGGACCTTTTGTTCATGGAAAGGGATTACCGCTTCTTTAGCCACTCGTTAGTTCGCTCGCCTCGTGAGGCCATGTACACCTTGGAGCGCAGGCGGAGTGGAGGCGCAACATACCTGGTCCATAGCAACCCCAACATTACTGAATCGTACTGCCCTGTTACCCCTGAGTGGGACGTGTCTGGGGAGCTCGCCAAGAGACGGACAGAGATGCCCTTCCCTGAGCCATCGCGTGGGACGTGTCAGTCCAGAGTGCAAAGAAGTCACAGTCACAATCAGGACAGGAAGTCGCGTCACGACAGGTCAGACCAAGCTAAGGAACGGTCTCGGTCCATGGACAACTCCCTCAAAGGCCCGTCGCTGGGGGCGCCAGAAGACTTTGAACCCAACCTGGAGGAGCGTAGTCATTACTACACTGATGACGGCACCCTGCGCGCCACGCAGAAGTCCTCCCACTACTCAAGGATCATGTTCTCTGCTGCTAAGTTCCACTCTGATTTTAATGTGCCTGATTTGGGGAAAGGGAGTTTGGACGAGTCAAGGATCCGGAGTACGATGGAGAGGAACAAAAGCAGAGACAGCTTGCCAACGTACAATGAGCTAATGGGACTTTCTCCTAAGCCCTCAACAGATGAGTACTTCCAGTGCAATACGTCAAATGAAACAATCCTAACTGCCCCTTCGCCTCAGGCAAAATCAGAATATGACACATTAACCTCATCAGGGGGACTCCGAAAGGGCTCTCCGGCTGACCGCCAAACGCCTCACCTCACCTCTCCTCACACGATGGAGTACAAAGAGGACTTGTCGGCAGCAAAGGGACAGAACGGCTCAGTGCGACTGACGCCAAGCCAGACGCCGGAGCCGGTGCAAAATGCCCGTTTGACGCCACACCAACACAATGTAGATCCCGGAGGGGGAGGAGGCGGTATGGTGATCAAGAGGAAAGAGATCTTCAGCAAGGACACTTTGTTCAAACCTCCACACAATGCCTTGTCCACAGGCTACGTGGACAGCAGCTACACCAAGTCCGGCACATTGCGGAAAGCCTCACATGCCAAATCAACAGAGGCCCTAGACAATCCTGAGCCCCAGCAGCCTTCCAATTCAGCCACTTCCTCAGCGTCACCTGCAGTTTTACAGGGCTGCTTAGAGCCAACAGTCCCCTCCGCCTCCTTTGACTATTATAATGTATCAGATGATGAGGAAGAGGAAGAGGCAGAGGAGGACTCGCACAAAGAGTTGGCGAAGGCAGAGGACAACAAAGACCACGGGGAAGGGGGTGGTAACGGTGGAGGCAGTGGTGGCGGTGGGGAGGGAACCATGCAGTGGCTACTGGAGCGGGAGAAGGACCATGATCTGCAGCGGAAACTGGAGACCAATCTGACCTTACTCAGCCCCAAGGAGACGGAGAACAGCAGCAGCCAGAAGTCGGCCCACTCTGCCCGTTTGGACAGCATGGACAGCAGCAGTGTCACGGTGGACAGTGGATTCAACTCCCCCAGGTATGCTAAAATGAACTGTACTGAACTGTGCATTATCTTCTGACACTATTCAAACTGTTTGAAATGTTAAGTATTAGACCAGCTTTACTGGTAAAGTAGAACACAGCGGTACCTAAAATATCCCAGAACATCTGGATTCCTGTCAAACCAGATATTGTCATATGCTGTCTTTCTGTAATATAATGTAACTAAAAGTCACTCAAATATTTTTTTTAAAAAGCTAAACAAAAGGTGGTGGTAACTCCAGCTGCGTCTCACAGTTTTCCTCAGTGGATGGAGTTTGCTCAGTTGTCATCACATGACCTAAGTTTGGAAAAGGATGACAGAGAGGTGCCCAGATTAACGCATTTACAATCAAATTCAGGTCTTGACTTTGTATCTACACTCAGAGGCCACTTTATTAGGTACACCTGTACAATATGATTTAATCCAATACCACAGCCCTGCCATCACATCTATCTCTAAGAAGCTCATAATGTTCAGTTGGTGACTTTCATATACAATTATATGTTTATTAGTGAGGTTGGATTGCATTAGACTGTACAGGTGTGCCTAATAAAGTAGACACTGAGTGTATATCTATATTCTATATTAATATTAATATATAATTGTTTGCTATTTTAGGATTAGCTCTTAGTGACGTGTTCCAGCGGTGCTGTTTAATCAGATAAAATGTTGGTTAGACAGTGAGAAGGACCAGTTTCCTGCTTCAACAACAGTGTAGTAACATTTCTGAGAGCAGAATCCACCCAAGACTGGACAAATCTTGCTTTCTATAAGAGGTGTGCGGTGGTGTCATGCTCACACTCCACTTGATAAGTTTCGACCCTGGACTTTGCTGTGGGGTTAGCTGATCATGTGTAAAGCACGCACTTAATTGTTGATGAATTTGATTCACGGATTTTGATGTCATTAGAAACATGAACGTTTAATATATATCATTACTACCAGTTTCATGCTAAACAATCAATACCTTTACAGTGTTCTAATAATTTATTAATTATATTAATTCTGTTGGTTGGTGTAAGCAACTTGCCAATTCACGGGCTTTCATCACACAGCTGTGACTCTGCAGTGTCACTGTTGAATTTCTTTCATCTTGAAAGTGACTGTAATAGAAACAGATTATTTTAGACAATTTTAGATGAAAGAGACAGTAATGTTATTAACAAGCAACTCATTTATAGATACATGTTATGTACATAAAAAAACAGCTGAAGCAAATGGATAAAAAGCATTAACATGCGATGAATAGTTTCAGCTGTATGTAAAGTTGCAAACATTTCTTTATCAGACAAACAAATGTACTAGCTCGTAAGCTATTTCTGCTCCTCCAGTGAAACATGAACACAGCGCAGCAGTTTAACAGTGTTGAATCACTTGTGAACCATCTAAACACGATTTAGCAGACAGCTACCAGAAGGGGTATTCCACCGATTTAATATTATACTCCCATAAAGTTGTTGGACTTGTGAGACAGCAGCAGAGGCCGAGATATCCTGACCTTTACTGCCTAGTATGGGTTAAGTTGCAAAAACACTGGATTCTACACTTCCCATAATGCAACTCAGTTGCATCCTTGTCTTTCAAACGCCACACCCCCAGTTTGAAACACAAGCTTTCTGTCAAAAATGTGATGTCTCAGTCCGAGATAAAACAAAAAATAAAATAATCCTGATGACATGATCTGGGTATTTTTTCGGATTTTTGAAACATCCCTTGAGACCCGCAGAAGCCGTTATACATAACTGTTTTTCTTGATGTGTAAAGTTGGTGGAATTCCCCTTTAATAGGCTTTTTAAAAAATGCTGCATGGCTCCTGAGAAAATGTAGTCATTGTACTCTTTAAGCATAAATATTGGGCTTAAATATATGAGGAATAAATAATGTCGCATTAGCAGTTATATAACACATATTGAACATGTTCCACTTATGTATAATGTATTATATTAGTATGATTTAATTAATTATCAACTCTTTCTTTAATGTGTTCTTATTCTTAATGTATTTTATGTATTTTTCAAAAACAATGGCATAAAAAAATTATTTGTAGAACTTTTTTTAATGAAGGAAACCTTTTGTGGAAGAAATGTGCTCTTTTTATTATTCTCAGTAACTACAATTTATCTGCTTTTTTCCTCAGTCTGCATTTAGAAAAAAACATTCTGTTGTATTTTACTGGTCTTTCTAGTCAAGTACCACTTACGATACACACAATGTGAGATTTTTTCATCAGGTATTTGAATTCATAGTGTATTTTGAAACCAAACACTTGACTCTATGTTGTCTCTTGTGCAGGACGCGTGAAAGCCTTGCATCCAACACATCCAGCATAGTGGAAAGCAATAGACGGCAGAATCCGGCGCTGAGCCCCGGCCACATTGGCACCAGTAGTATCGGACTGCCATTCAGCTTTCGCGCCATCCCGGAACCCCCCACCACGCAGCCTGAGAAACTCCAGAAGTCATCGAACTGCCTGGCCTCCATCACCAGCGTCTGACAGGCAGCACAGACTTGAGACTGTGAAGGTGGTGGAGGAGAGAGGAAGTGAGGTGTTTCACCATTTTGACCCTCGCTTTCCTCAACCAGTACACACACACACACAGATACACATAAACACACACACATCTTCAGACTCCTGAGAATCCATTTACTGGGACTGTTACAAAAACAGGCATGGCTTCAAGAGACTGTTCCCACAGCTTCAAGAACTTTACTGCAAAAAAGAGAAGAAAAACTACAGAATATCAAGACCACTGTAGGTGAAGAAACCTACCTGAAGTACTTTGATTTTGGTGACATGGACTCTAGTTTGGCTTATATCAAGATTCTTGACTATTGGTATTGGAAAGTAGTAGACTATAGGATTCAAGTTACATTTGGAAATATCGAAAACTTTTTATATTACTTAACAATACATGTCCAATTAAATGTTCTCCTTCCTGAAATAGCGTCAAGTTCTTCAGGACGATTCAATGTATCAGCACAATGTCGAGACAATAAAAGTTGATCCTGAGAACAACGAATGAAAGATATAAAAACATAAATCAGCTCAGATTTGTGTACCGCAATGCAAATGATGTATGTATACTCGATACTTTTGATATCCTAATTATTATAATGGTGGTATTAAAGATGCTATGTGACCAAAAATGATGTTTGGACAGAATGAGCTGCACCCTCACCAGACAGAACGTCACAGACACTTCACGAAGCAATCCCAACATTTGGTGTCCGAGCTGAAGCTTTCAGTCACATCACATGATCTTCTTCAGCAGGTGGAGTTTGTCAGGGAATCGTGGATGTTCAAGTTTCCATTTTTCTGAGCAATTTAAGGACTTTTGTAGCATAAAAGTTGAGGTTGAAAATTCATTCTTGGCCATGCTGTTCACAAAACAATCTCACCACAAGGTCCATTTGTAGCTGTTCTGGAGCTTCTATCACATGATCTTCCTCCGCAGATGGAACGTGCCCGGTTGTCTTCAAATTGTAGATTTTGTAGTGAGATTGTTTTGTCAACTACTGTTTCCAAGGAAAGTCACGAATTAACTTTTCACTCCCATCACAGTTACCTGTTTATTAGGATACGTTTATGTATTTAAGATGATTAACAGGTTTCTGGAGGCTCACGCGTGGTATTACTATAACAATGTTGGGTTTATGTTGGGAATTCTGAGCTTTTTACTTCTCTTTCATCTCTGGTTTTCACTTCTCTGCCCCTCGAAGTAGTGTAGACATGGTGCATTGTGGGAACTGTAGGCAGAATGAGTAGACTGTGTAACCACAGACTCAGCAGTCATGATGTTAAAAAATATATAGTCTGTAATCTGTTCACCCACATTTCATTTTTTATTTTTAGTAGATAAAAGTTTAATTGATTAGTCAGTCAACATAAAATTAGTCAGCTATCAGCTACTTTGATAATTGATTAAACAGTAAAATGTGAATGTCAAATGTGAATATTTTCTGCTTTTCTTAGTTGTCTGTGATAGTAAATTGGCCAGACAACACAAGACACAAAGCACAGGGCTTCTATAGACCATACGATTAATAAAAAAATAATCAGTAGATGAATCAGTAATGAAAATAATTGTTAGCTGCAGCCCTACGCATGGTGCACTGTGGGAATTGTAGGCAGAATGAGCAGAATGTGTGACTAGATTCAGCAGTTGTGGATGTGAGTTAAAAAAAAGTTTAAATTCTCAGTTCAACCTGGTTTTTTCTATTTTTATAAGAGAAAATAGTTCCTAATGATCTGTTGAGACTGGGGTCTGTGCATTATCCAGAGTAACCAGAATGTTGTTTCTACAAAGTACTAATTTTAGAGCAGAAATCTTTAGAAAATTAGAATTAGAAAATGAATCCGCAACCACCAGTTAATAGTTTGAGTCATTTTTCAAACAAAAATGCCACAAATTTCCTGGTTCCAGCTGCTTTGCTGCTGCTTTTATTTATTTTATATGTAAGTAAACTGAACACCTTTTTTTTTTAAATGACAAAGAAAGATATCTGAATATGTAACCTTGGGCTCAAGGAAATTGTTATAGTCATTTTCAGTTCAGTTCTCCAACAGTTTATGGACAAAACGAAGAATTAATTAATCATGAAAACAACCAGCAGATTAATCAGTAATGAAAATAAGTGTTAGTTGTAGCTGTAAATAATTTTGTAATTTTTCAATGCAAGTCCAGGAGAATAGTGGTGTGCTCACTTTTTCTTCAAAAGCTGGTGAACTTGAAGAAAAGAGGTTTTAATCTTTAGACAAAGAACTTTAGGCAACCAGTTTTATAGGAGCAGGACCAACGTGGAATTTATAGTGAAAAACCTTTATTGATTACATGGCTTGTTCATGAGTTAATAATAAAAACCAAACAGGTTTGAACCTTTGTTGGTCTTCATCAGGGTTCAAAGGCTTTGAATAAAAAGGGATTTTTATCATAAATTCCACATTGTCCCTGCTCCCGTATGCATGAGAAGCTGAAGTTGCTTTTTGTTCACGTTGTTTTTCAATGCTTTGAGCAGCACAAACAAAACTATTCAACTTTATTGTATCAGGGTGGTAGAAGTCTTAATAGTGTTGATCTCAAAACCTCAGCAAATACAACCAAACTATATGCAAGGGTAGATACTATCAGGGGTAAGTGAGAAAAAATGTTTTTTTTTAATTTGGGTGAACCGGTCCTGAAGCTCGGCCTAAACATACAGTGATGGTTACAGCAGTCTGACTGCAGTTCTGTGGATGAACTGTAGATGGAGCCAAAGTTAAAACACTGGAGAAGATCTAACACACTGCTGCAGCTTTAGAGGGTCAGACATCACTTGTGAAACTACAGGCTGACCAAGTCAACCTGACCCAGTCCTACTATATATGGTGTTAATTCCTCTAAATGCAAAAAAGTGTTATACAACATGAACACCACAGAGCCTCAATTTAAAAGTATTGTTTCACCTTAAAACAGGTATTTATGAGTTTTCCACATGTTCAATCAATGTTCTGTATTCATCTCAGAGAAGGTGGTGCTGTCATGAAAAACCTACAACCATTCATTTTAAGCGAAAGCACTAAAAACACTTACTTTTGGGAGGGAAACAGTTGAAGATCCATTTCCAAGCACTGACCTTAGAAAAGCTCAAATTGCCCTCTAGTGCTTATTTGGTTGAATAACAGTGGCAGCAAACAGCTGGAGGTGTGTGTTGCACCAAATGTGTGACAGCTGAAGCTCATCAACTGATCCTATAAAGGTAAGCGGCTTGTCCTCAAGATACCACCAAGCTGTGGTGTTTAAAATGGGTCAAAAGTCAAAAGTAGAATATATGTAAAGCAACAGTATTGTTGTTACAAGTCTAAAATGATTAAAGCCTTGATGCATTTTGATATTTTTCTATGATTTCACTCATAATTCATTATTATATATCGTGACTCACTCTGGTGCCTCACTGGGTTTATCATAATGAAGCATGATAAGTACCAACAGTATGGAGTTTTATATGGTGTCTGGATGATGCCGCCGGACTAATTATAAACCTTTTCAGTGTTTAATTGTAATCAGTTGACACATTTAAAAAAGCAGTTATAAATTTATGGATGAAATTTGAATTAAAAGTTATCAGAGCAGCCACAGGAGATCTGATTGATCAGCTGTGCATGTGTTGCTCTTTGGGTTGGACATCATCATCATCATCTTTTTGGCTGCCACACGGCTTACATGTATTGTTAATTTATAGTGTTGCAGCATAATGTCAAAGTTAATAAAACAAATGGACTGTGAAAGGGAATATGACAGGAAGACACATAAATAAATGGATTAACAGAAACTCAAATTTCAAAGTCACAAAATAATCTTCCAGCAACTCTAAAGATCACTAATTAACACTTTACATCTTGTTTGTTTAATCTGTACAAAAACCATCATGAGCCTTAGAGGTGATGATAGGCAGATTTTACTTTGAGCCGGGCTAACTAATTCCCCCTGTTTCCAGTCTTTATGCTAAGCTAAGCTAACCAGCTGCTGACTGTAGCTACATATTTACTGTACAGACATGAGACTGATATCGATCTTTTCATCTAACTCTCGGCAAGAAAGCATATATGCAAATCAATTTATAAATTGATTATAATTTAACATCGAAAAAGTCTATATGTCCTCTAGCTGAACACTCCAGTCTCCAAAGAAAAACACATAACATGGCTCTAGAAATAGAAAAATAGATAGAGATGCAGGAGCTTTAAAGAGACAGAACGGAAGTCAGGAAATAAAAGTTAGTCTAACAAAAACACTCAAACGTTTAAGGTTTTCTTTAGGGTGGCTTCTTTTACTACACCTTTGCCATGAAGTATGACAGGAAAACTGAGGAATAAATTACAACAGACCTTGTATGCAAATAATCTGAGCCATTAAATACCATCAAATGTGCTTTCAGAATATAATCATCATGTGGGAGAAAACACTTATATAATCATCACAAAGGGAAAATGACAGAATTTGATTTATGGATCAATATTTGGCACTCGGCGCAGTACTCGCTGTCTCGGGTCAAAGAACCCGTAAAACGTGAATTCATTCACAAAACAAAGCAATAATCCATGAGACACAGATGCGCGGCGTTTTTACCTGTGTGTATTTTAATGACTGATGCAGAGGACGTCAAGTGTCTCTGAGCTACAGACACAGAGGTGGAATGATAAAACAAAAAACTACAGTGGATCAGGGTCACCTGGAGCTTGGCACGTACAGCAATGAAAGATTCAACTTAAAAACATACAGTTTACAGACATACGCACACATTATTTCTCTATAAATCTCCTACAACACACACTTACACATTTGCATTTAACACAGAAATGATGCAACCTGTGTGCACCTTGATACTCCTTCGACTTTACAGCACTTTAATCTCCACGCTCCGAATATACAGAAGGGAAGTGTGTGTTCAGACATGTTTGGGGGGGG
>NTHP01000002.1:3018086-3080139 GCA_003416845.1 Oplegnathus fasciatus | reverse complement strand
TTTTACAATAAATCCATTCAAGATCTCCAAACAAATGAAATACGCTGCCAAAAAACCTTGAAAACACTCCGCTGACACAAGACGCCTGTGCAAGAGCATAGGAGCGACCTCCGATAGCATACATTTTGGTTCTAAGGCAATATTGTAGTTCCACAGGACTAGTGCTGTTGATGCAGTGTGCTGTTTGCACACTGACTGTGTCTCCTATTGAAAACCTTTACTTCCATCCGCAGTCATCTGTCATTCAGTGTAGTTTTATTTTTAGCACCATGGGAATCTCTCCTTCAATCAGAATCGTGTCACTCCGAGAGACAGCTGTGAAAATATTCCCTTCCGATATCCACTGAAAAAAAACATCTTTTTTTGAGGGGGGGGCGGGGNNGGGGGGGGGGTGAGGTGGAAACTGGAAACATCCATGAAAGTTGCTTGTTACAAGATGGTGCAAACTCAAAAAACAGCATGGACACACACAACATAATGCAAGGCTTAACATTAACATCACAGATCATTTGGAAATTCTCCATTTGCTTTTTTTGAATTTTTTTTTTTCCCCATTCCACGATGGTCGTCTGCATAAGCTTTAAGCAAAGGGGCAAATGACGGACTTCAGCCTTTTGTTTTTTGTTCTTTTCTCTGTACACAGACACACACACACAGTAAACACGATGGGTTTTACAATAAGACGTGAAATAAAATTGTCTGCAGCCGTTCTGAGCTGGGTTGAAGAGACCAGTTCCCAGGCATCA
Organism: Oplegnathus fasciatus; assembly: GCA_003416845.1. Lineage (NCBI taxonomy): Eukaryota > Metazoa > Chordata > Actinopteri > Centrarchiformes > Oplegnathidae > Oplegnathus > Oplegnathus fasciatus. Next base: position 3,079,393 of record NTHP01000002.1, on the reverse strand, counting down.
AAGGCAATAAAAATGTCTATTTAGAGTTTCCTCTCGGTTACTGTGGGTATGAGCAGCCGTCTGATCACAGTAAGTCGCACAAAAGACTCAAAACTCCCTTGTTGGATGCGTTTTCTTTTAGGAAGAAGCTCCTTAGTTCCTCAAGCATCCATAGTTTATAACTCTGAATATGAATCTAGTGTGTTTATGTGTGTTTGTACTCTTTTGTTTGCATTTGTGCAACCATGAGTATCTCAGTAAACGGATGTGGCTCCTCAGCAGCCCTCTGTCCACACTGAGGGTAGCTTGATGTCCAGTAAAGAAAACCATCTCCTCCACAGAAACGGCTCGCTCACTCGGGTTTCCCCACATTTGTTGGAGCTCGCGTTGACATCTCGTTGTTTTTTCCCACCCGTCTCATCTCAGAGCGCGATGACCTGCGTGGAGCCACAGAGGGAGATAAATGTTCACGTTAAGTATCGTCTTCCTCCCCTCCGCGGCCTGGCGAGCGTCCACGTCTGTCTGTGGGTCCGAGAAGAGGGGACAGGCTGTACTTTTCTCGTTGCCATGGTGAAGGTCAGGGTAACAGTGGCGGGGTTGCACAGAGGTCAGAGGTCACGGGCGAGCGTGTGAGGTCATTTCCTGGTGTGAAGGCTCTCCTGGAACTTGGTGCTCGTGTAGCGGATGTGGAAGCCCTTCTTGCTGATTGTGTCGTCGCTATGGAAACGGATCAGCATAGCGCCTCCGGGCGAGTAAATCCCCTCCCTGGGCTGAGGAGGGTAAGATAAAGAGACATGTGAAGCAGTTTCTCACACATTTAGAGGTTCACACCACTGTTTTTGCATAATTTAGTCTGTTAACTACAAATCAGATACACTTTAAATCACGTGTTGGGTGAGTTTTTATGTGTATGTGGAGTTTTTTTTTTTTTTTAAGTTTTCATTCATTCTGTATGTCATGAACATCAATTAGAAGACTCTTGAAACTTGGAATGTAACCAGGTACAAATTTGAGGTACTTCACTGAGTATCACTCACAAAGGGGCCATTTTTCAGCATAGAGTACTTTTAATTTTAATACTTTCAGAATATTTTGCTAATAACATTTGTGTATTTTTACTTCAGTAACATTTTCAGTGCAGAACTTTTACTTGTAATGGAGTAATTTCTACATCGTGCTCCTTTTACTTAGGTAAAGGATCTGAATACTTCCTCCACCACTAGTCATCCTTCACAATGAACATCTGGTCTGCATTCATTTTTATATTGTTTTATTGTTACGAGGCAACGCAAGGAAGACTTTTCTTATCAATCTCATCGTAAACTGCATTACCATTATTTTTGATACAATACCAGAATTTCAGTACAGATACCTAAAAAAATGTTTTTTAGTTTAGTTATTGTTTTAGTTAAAATTATTGTTTGAGAAATATAAATATGTTATATATACATATCTATAAATAGAAATATTGTTTAAATTTAGCAAAACCTCTCAGTGTTTAAAAGCAGCTATACAAGGAGCATCAACAAAAAATTAAATACAAAAAAAAGTTCAGAAAATAAGTGTTGATGTATACAGTGAAGGGTTACACACACATCTTCATACCAAATGGAATGAATGGAAACTAATGGCTGCCTGGAATAGTAGGAAAAAAACTAAAATTTTACAGCATGCATTCAAAAATGGTTGCCAAAATGCAAAGTATATATGATTTGTAGTTAAATATAAGACTAATTTATTCTATATTTTTCATCTGCAGATTAATACACATTTGGTGCTCTGTGGAATCAACTCAAAGTAAACTACAGTGCCCATGATCATTGTAATGAAGGCACATGTCAGCCAGGGCAAACATGTGGCTCATTGGTGAGTTTTAAATAATGGATGCAATGGAGCTCCAAAGCTCTATAGAGGAATAAGATGTTTCAGGCTTTGGTTACACAAGCAGAAACATACTTATTAGTGGGATTCATGGGATTTGTTGACAACGAAAGAAAAATATCACCAGACTTGTCCTTCAGGAATCTGCTAGATTTTCACACCAAATGTAAATGAATAAAAACTAATACTTGCATACAGTCAGCAAAAATGTGTGTATGTAGTATACATGAAATTCTAGTTAAGGTTCAAAACATGCAAAGCATTGGTGTAGTCCTTCAACAGTGCCCTTCACTAAGTTTTCAGAGATGAAAAATGGGCCTTTGGTAAGAACATGAAGCCTTACCCCTGAACCGCAGAAGCGGCCAAGTCGATGTGAGTTAGCGTCATAACCGTTGTACAGCTCGATGTAGTCGTAACCGCAGTCAGCTTCTTCCTCTACCTCAAAAGTAATGAAGCTCAGCTCGATGCCGTAGCCCTGTTCGGCCGTCAGCAGCCACTCGCAGTCAGTGTGACCCGGGTAATTATTGTCTCCAAACTGGGAGTGAGAGTAGAGGTTCTTCTGACGAGCTTCTGCTTTCAGACGACCTCCGCACTCTGCGGAGATGCAGGATTAGGAGAGAGTGAAAGTAGATTTTGTGTAATTCCAAATAGTCGATAAACTCAAGTCAGATTTCATGAAAGATTTCCATCGTGTATGTGCTGCTGTAAACCACTAGAGGGAGATATTGCTCTTAAAAACTATTCAAACTTCAGAAATCAAAGCTGGTGACTGTGAGTGATGCTCTTTGAAGACACAAACACTCACACACATGTCACACACACCTAATGTGAGATATTATTGCATTAACATACACGGATATTCAAACATGCTTCCACACAGACACACACCTGTGGAGTGTGTAGCTTGGAAGCCCTTCCTTTGCACTGAGGCGTCAGAAATGAAGCGGAGGTACATCTTGTTGCCCGTGGAGACCAGCTGCTCCGGGATCTTACTGCCACACAATCGACCCAAGATGGCTGCCGTGTCACTGTCTCCGTCAAAGGCCTCCAGATGGTCATACGCACATTCCTGATGCTGCTCGATCTCAAACTCATTGAAGGTCTGATAAAGGTAGAGGCAGAGAGACAAAGAGGGCAAGAGATCACTGAGTGAGAAATGAGTGGGTGTTGAAAGATAAACCGTTGACCTCTGTTGTTATAGGGACTATTTCTTTGTTTGAAAGTAGTTCCAGTGAAAACTTTTGAAGCTGAGGTTCCGGGATTATCCAGAATAAATGGGACTCTGTTTCTGGGAAGGCACATTGCAGTTGAGCTTCTCAAATGTCATTTTTCAACTCTTGACCACCACAAATTAAACTGCATCAACCTCCATTGTCTTCAGATGACGTCAGAAATCTCAGACACGGATGGCTTAAACCCTTCTGACTGACTATCTGTGTTGTTAGAGACCACGAGGTAAAAAATATATACATATTTTTTTGTTTGTTTTTTCATTTGGGTGAACTGAATCTTTGAAATTACAAGTGTACACACATGTAGCATTCATGTGTCATTATAAGACTGCGGCAATTAACTGTAAGAGATAACATTTTAATCTAAACAAATACTCTTTTACTGTTACAAATTTTTCACAAATACTTTTAAGAGTGGGAAGAAAGGAAGCCAACAGATAGTCTTTCACTTCTTCCACTGACTGCCACTGCAGAAAACTCTGAAGAGGTCAAAGCTCCAAGTGTTGCCGTAGTTCTGACCTTTTCAGACTTTTTCCCTTCTCTGTGCACCTTGTAAGTGGGTGAAGTTGTGCCAGATATCTCTACTCTGCTTGTACTGCAGAAAACTCTGACATTAGCTCTGTCAGATGATCTGTGGCCTGCTCCCCGTTTCGTGCAGTGAAGCAGTTTAGACCAATGAAGCAGAATTTAGAGACTGCCAAACTGTATATGCACATATGCATAACATGATTCAGTGGGAAAAGGTGCAAAATCAGAGAGCAACAACAATGAAAGGCAGTCAGAAGACAAGTCAGAGTAAAAAGGAGAAGAAAGCATTAGAAAGAGACTAATGACAAGAGTTGTTAGGGCCTTTGTTATAATGTCATTCATTTCCTTCATTGTGTGTCTCTGAATTGAATTGAGTCCAGAGTTAATGTAGCTGGATGGAGAAGCTAGAAAACTTTACTGAGCAACAAGTCTTTAATCTAAACCTGCAATAACTGATTTTTTTGGCCACTTGGGGGCAGCAGAAACAAACTTAACACAACACTGACATATTACCACCTTTTAAGTTGATATAGTGACCTTTACGTTAGCAAACAGTTGTGTATAAACACATCCAGCAGATACGGAGCAACATTATTAGTCATTTGGAGTTGTGTTTCTGGCCTCCTGAGAATGTAAGTCCAATATTTGCTAGTTTTTTAGCTCTATTTTGGTCTCCACCAACTCCTGAGAAAATGATCTGGCTTTTTAGTTGCTAAATGCTCCACTATGTTCACCAGCTAGTCACGTAGTTTGTCTGTCAGCTGTTTGGGGAGGTGGGAAGGTAGAGTACAGTGAGTCTTTATCAGCAAAATCGATGCAAGGACAGTGGTGAGAGTGAGCTGGATCAGTTAAATTACGGACCAGAAAACCAAAACAGTGAACTGAAAGTTGCTACAAAGGTAAACGTTAAAAAAATGATCTTTCACCACATTTCTGTCACCAATAACTTCATGGATGGATGAAACTTCAGTAAAGAGGAGAATGCTATAAATCATTTTTCAGGCTCACACATTTACACACTTTTAAAACTAAACCAAAATAAATATATTTGCATATTCTTCAATGCTACAGAGCAGAACCCCTGCCTCCCTCCGTCTTTGCCTACACATTGCTTACACGCTGACATGCATGTACACAGTGTCACGATTCATAATCTAATCAAGTCACCATGAGCTGAGTCATAACACCTTGCAGGGCCTCTCTCCCACACACACTCACACACCTCTCTGGTTGTCCCCTGAGCCGTGCTCCATGACGCCACCACAAACACCACACCAAATTGATTTTTACCAGCCAGACGGAGACAGGAGAAAGGAGAGCGAAGGTGGGCCGATGTGAGGATGTTGTTACTCATAGGGGAAGTGTTTGATTCTGGGGTCGTGATGGCTTCCAGATGTTCCTAACTGTAGCTCGGGTGAGACTCTGCTTTGTGGATTTGTTTACTACTCCCAAGAGAATTTAGTGTGTGTGTGTGTGTGTGTGTGTGTGTGTGTGTGTGTGTGTGACAGATAGAGAGTGAGGAAGCAATAACAGAATGACCTTCACGTCTATGCTCAGATTTCGGGTATTAAATTTATCCCGCTGTGATGTCATTACTGTGGTCATGGAGAGCACCCCTGCTAATCTCAACACCCAACACACACACACACTTTTCCCAGTTTGTGTGTATATCACATGTAGTCACACATTAAAAACTACTAAATGTATTATCATAGCTGATGATGTAATTTGTGTTTTCAGTTACATAAGCGGCGATAAGAGATTATCAAAACTAAATGACAGTTGATGACAATTTTGATATCATGCAGCGCGCTCAGCATGAAGAGCCAAATACTTTGCAGGACTACAGACTGTGTGTGTGCATGTGTGTGTGTGTGTGTGTGCATTTGACTGTGAGTCCAGACCAGGAATGTGTGTGCATATTGTAAAGATTGCACTGTGTCTGTGTGTGTGTGAGAGACGCTATTTGTAGGGGAACACGAGTGGACTTTAGGAGGATTATCTGAAGCAGGCTGTGTGAATGTGAGCATGTGTGCTTCTGTACTTGCATCTTTGTGAGGACCAATTTGAGTTTAAGGATCGAGATATACATTACATGCATTTTAGATTAGTTGATTACTTGATTAGTTGACTGACAAAAAAATTGAAAATTGATTTTTCAAGCTTATATGCCAACTTCACCTAGTTCCAGCTTCTCAAATGTGAAGATTTGCTGCTTTTCTTTGTGTTATGTGATGAACTGAACTGAATATCTTTAGGTTTTGGACTGTTGGTCGGACAAAACTAGGCATGTGAAGGCATCACCTCGGGGCTTTAGGGAACTGTGATTAGCATTCTTCCCTATTTTCTGATATCTTATAGACCAAATGGTTAATCAATGAATCAGGCATTATAATCACTATTGAAAATAATCACTTACTGTAACCTTAATGCTTTTAATACACATATTTTGTGTTCCTGTGGAGCCTTGCTTGCGTGCATGCCTCAGAAATTAATGTTACATGTTGGCAGGATGCAATTAAGCACATGAACGGTGAGAGCAGTATATCAGGATGTTAGCAGCTGACTCTGAACAAATGTGAACAATAATGGCAGAAAGGTTTGAAGAGAAAGTTATAGAGCTTGTTGCCACTGGTGCTTTTTCTGTCCTGATCTAAACATTAACAATGTAAAAGTCACCACGTTTAGATATGTTTACGTTGTGCACATTTAGAAATTCCCAAAGAAGACGTTTCAGTGTCAGCCACAGATGGCCCCTATCTGCCCCCCAGTACATGTACTTTAAAATAAACAAATAAACAAATACTTTATAATCCTCCAGGTACAAAATATGCAGGAAAGTATGTGAATAATGCTGCTTGCATTGCAGATGTCTATGTCTGTGTTGGTAAAGTGTATCACATAATGTAGAGCTGGAGAGTGAGGACATTTTGTCTGGTCCTCACTTCTTCAAAGGGCAGTTCAATGGTTAACAGGTTTTAGCATCAAAGTTGGACTTAGTTTTAAGTGAAGATTAGGGTAAGCGGTGGGGTTAGGCATGTACTTGTGATGATTAAGGTTAGGGCTAGGGAAGTCTTATGCCACTGAGGGTCCTCACAAGTGTAGAAGTAGAAACGTGTGTGTGTGTGTGTGTGTGTGTGTGTTTGTGTGTGTGTCTAGACCACTCTATCACCTCTGCAAGTTGAGCTTGCAAACGGCGCTGAGCATCTTCTGTGAATGCACCTGAGTCAGGAGACACTGCATCAAAGCTAACACTGTTAACCAAACACCATCTGTCTGAGATAACGTACAGTCAGAGAAGTTGAGATTATCTCCTCTCCGTCATCTTTCTCTCCGTCTCTCTTCGGACAAACAACCGCGCAAATCAGACTTACAACTTTTCAGCCTCGACTATCTTTAATCCACAATGCACCTAATACGTATATCTGCAGTAACTCGACAAATGTGGTGACACATAAATGCTTACATGCACAAATGCATGCATGTGTGTGTGTGCACATGCTGGCTAAACACACACATATATACACACTCACACAGAAAGACACAAGGACACAGATGGCCGCTGCCCAAGGCCTCTTTCTAACGCATGAGCACACGCTTGCAGTTAGCCTGAATATACAAACGTGCACTTTCTCCCCCGCTCACATTTGGGTTTCATAAGTGGAACATGGGAAACAGAGATCATCGAGCAAGAAGGGGGGAGGGCAGCCGGAGGCTTTTACATACAATATGACCCCACAGACAGAATAATGTATTGTTATGAGGAAGGGAAGAAGGCCAATAATGCCACAGGGTTTAAAGAGCGAAAGAGAAATTGTAAGTCTTCATAAGTCCGTAAATCTGCTTGATTTCAGCACACTTACTATCTTGACTCGGTGTCCCGGTGTGGCTGTGATGTCCCAGGTGCACTCCTTACGGCTGGGATACTTGTCTGGCCAGTTAGGGCTGCTCAGGGTCCCACTGGGGCTGTGAATCTTATGCTCACACTCAGCTGGACACACACACACATGCATATCCACACACACACACACACACACAGGCAAGCACACGCATAGAGAGGAAGTTAAAATCATGGCTGCACAGGAAAAGGTCAGAGGAAAAGGAAAGGGAACAGGAAGGAGAGAAACGAGAGAACCAAAAGAGAGAGGAAAGATTTCAAAGAAACACATCCTGATGACAAGTTCAGTGTGAATTTCACATGAACGCATGCACGCACGCTTTTAAACAAACACTGCTACAGTAAGCCTCCTGTACTTTGCATTGATGGAGTATAGTACACAAAAAATATCTCTATTAGTAGTATTAGCACAATTAATGTTATTAATCGGGATGGTACGGTAATTTTTTGTGATTACAGTTACATTCAGACTGTTTTTAACCATTCCTTAAAAAAACACAGTACTCGTTGCAAACACTGCTATCTAACATCTAAGCCCTTGGTGATTGGATGTGTCGGGTTGGATCCTAAACATGTAATGATGGAGCTTAAAATTCTGTTCCTTGCAGGTCACAGTTAGAGATTGTGCATTGTTAATGCTTCCAGCAATTTAAATCAATTCACATTTAGGAATCAGGATCCGTTCTGGACGACTTCAGCAACAAATCAAAGGAAGAACCTGAGTGCATTAATAGAGAAAGGAATGAAGATGCTTCGATACATTGTACGAGGGGTCACTGAATGATTTGATGAGTATGAAAATGATGTGAATCGTATGTTACGGCCACCACAGTAACCGCTGACTGGGGTCTTCTCCCAACAAAAATAAGTTTCTGTGAAAAAGATACCTCTGGGACCTGCAGCTTTGCCCACATTGCTACTCTATTATGTTACAGAAACAGTTACTAAGTAGTCAATTTTATCTTATTTATTAGTTTATTTAACAGGGACAGTGCACATTAATAAATGTTGCCAACATAATTCTAAGGAGAATCCACTAAAAATAATTCCACTTTGAAATGCAACATATCAGCTTGTCATCAGCTGTGAGCTAATATTGTAGCAGGCTAACAGCTGTGGAGCAACTCTTTCTGCTTGAAGTTGGACTCCTGCCAACTGCTTTCCTCCTGGAAAGTTTGTATCAGTTAAAAAACTGCACCAAAAGCCCTCACAGTCACTCATGGCATGTGTGTGTGTGTGGTGTGTGAGTTAAATGAATGCCATGGCTTGATGAAGGTGATGGTGAGGAGGCGGGAGGCATGCACAAGACAACGAGATGTGTTCCAGAGTGACAGTTTTTATTTAGAGTCAGACAAACTGAGCCCATGTACAGAATGAGATGGATGAAGTTACAAGGACAATGTATAAATGTAAAAGGAGACTTCTCTAACAGGCAAAGTATTAAATACAGATGTCATATACCACACACACACTATTGTTACAGAAGACCCTCAACACCTTGTGCAGTTAAAAAGTCTAGCTACTTACATGATACAGATTTAAGCTCTGACAATAATCTGTGCCATAACTGTGTTGTCTGACATAGCAGCAAAAGCATCTTTTCACATTATCAAGTTATTGTTGGTAACAGGAATAATGTAATAGTTTACAATGCCACAGCATCATAATACAGATCTCTTCCTTTCATGAAAAAGATTAAACGGGATCCCTGAGACCATAAAGAACACAGACTTTTTCTCTTTCTTTTCCCCTGCTGGTGTCTCATAGTGTATACACACTTCTGGCAGGTGACTACTGTCTCTAAAAGGGGATGTTTATATTCATCCAACATGTTAACAGCACATGTCACGCTATCCAAATGTCCATCTCCGCATGTTGAAACTTTCACACGCACATACTGTATGTACGTACATAGCCACACACGAACACAAGCTGTGTGATGGGAATATGGATTTACATGACTCTGCAAGGTTACTGGGTCAAGCTGCTCTAATGCACACATAAACACACACACACACACACACACAGGAAGACAGCGGTACATGTGAAGCTTTCAAGCTCCCAGATGTTTGAAACATGAGTGTTTTTATGAGCAGCACAGGGAGCCTTTAGTGAGGTGTGTATGTGTGTATTGATGTGGTGTGTGTGTGTGTGTGTGTGTGTGTACACGTTCAAAAGTTCAACTTCAAAGAGCTGAGTATAATATGTCAATTCAACAGTTGTGTGTGTGTGTGTGTGTGCACATATGGGAATGTGCTAATAGCTTTTACTAAATAATGTTTTCTGTCAAACTGAAACCTTTTCCTTCACACCCTCTATGTGTGTCTTTTTCTCACACACATAAACACACATCACAGTGAACACAGCCTTAGTGACCAGCAGGCAGAGCTGTTTTTGTTTTTTTTCAAGTCTTTTGGAGTAATTCTCGAGTCAAAGTCAAGCAAGTCATTTGAGACAAGTCCAAGTCAAGTCTCAGTGAGCAGAGCTGTGATGACCAGCAGCCAGAGCTTGTCTTTAAGTCTTTTGAGGCCAGTCCAGTTCGAGTCTCAAGTCATTTGACGGATGTCCAAGTGCTGTCTCAAGTCTTTCAGGGTAAGTCTCGAGTCCTTTAGGGCAAGTCCAAGTCAAGCAACTCTTTCAAAGTCCTAAAGGGCAGGTCCAAGTCACGTCTCAGTGAACAGAGCTATGTGGCTAGCAACCAGCACTGTTTTAAGGATTTTAAGGATTCAGTCAAGTCACAAGTCTTTCAAAGTAAATCATTGCGGACTCTCGACATCCCCTCTTCTCTGAATATGAACTTTTGCCATCAAGAAGAAGATTTTGTGTGCCAAAGTGTAAATCAAACCGCTTGAAGCTGTCGTTTGTTCCAACCTCCATCAAGCTGCTGAACTCCAATGCTAAACCTTGGTGCAATAGAGAAATGTGCAATAAATACTCAAGCACTTTAGCACTTTTGTATTTTAATTCTTAGAGTTTCTTCATAAGCAGTCATGTTGTCAGTGTCAAAAGTGTAGTCTCCTTTATGTTTTTGTGATGTTTTCTTCATGTGGAGCAACGGACTGTTGCACTGTGCCCAAGACAAATTTCCCCTCAGGGAAAATAAAGTTTATTCTATTCTATTTGAAATCTCAAGTCCTTTAAGTCCAAATCAAGTCTCAGGTACTTCAGGACAAGTCCAAGTCAAGTCTCAAGTCTTTCAGAGCAAGTCATCATAAACAAGTCAAGGAAAAAATGTCTTTTAGGTGTCCGAACGCTGAGCATTATAATGATACAGCATTTGAACATTTGTCTTCAAAGCTGTGTTTGTAGCTGATATCTAGTCAGCTTAATGCACAGGACTAAAATAATTAAAATAAAATAAATAATTAATTATCTGAGGCATGTTGCTAAGCCTGCCTGACATTTTATTTCTTAATTTTTTGTAGTTCCAGGATTTCACCAGGTCAAAGCTTGAAAATGACTGTTTTTAAGTCTCAGAGCCCTCAAGTCAAAGTCATGTCTCTAGTCTTCACCTTTGTAACTTAATGTGACACGTGTATACAGCTCTGCCTGCAGGCTCTACTGTAAGTGTGGAAATGTATGTATGTAAAAAAAACACTGTGCTCAAATGGAAAGGGCCAGTCTGTTGTCATGTGGACTCTGATGTGGATGAACAGAGTAAGGGCTGTATGACGGACGATGGCTGTTCTTGTGAATGAGCACATGCTTGTGTGAATGTGGCAGCACGTGCATGTGCACACCCAAGTTTTTATGCCAGTGTGTGTGCTGATGTGAATGTGCGTGAAACCCACCTTCCTTACAGTCATGTTTGTTCTCATGCAGTACAAAGCCATGGCGACACTGACAAACGTAAGAGCCCACTGTGTTGATGCACTCGTGCTGGCAGCCGCCGTTGTCCTTGCTGCACTCATCTTTGTCTGTGAGAGATACACATGCAACACATCACTCATGTGGAAACAGCAAAAAAAAAAGACAGAGTGGAGGGAAGCAAGAGGTCAAGCAGGGGAGAGGAGTGGAAGGATGAGACTTTAAGGAAGGGGAGGAGAGTTTTTGAAAAAGAAAAAGGGATGATAAGAAAAGGGATGAGTGACAGCAGGAGAAACAAACAGTGATACAAGGAGGGGACCAGACGGAAATCAAATCAAACGAGGAAGGTAAGGCCAACAAAAAAAAGGTACAGTACAAATAAGAGAAGGTGACAAATGGCAAATAAAGACAACATAAATATCCAGCAATCATGCTAGGCAAACATGGTCACCCAGAACAATTGCAAGACTGCAAGATACTGTTCATTATTCACCCGACAAAGTTAAAGTTTTTAGTACAGGGCAGAGAGTTAAAGAGAAATGGTTAATTGACAGTGTGCTAAACCCCTCCCCCAAACAGCATTTGTCCAGTCATAGCTTAGCAACTGTTTCTGGGCACAGCAGGCCTGTCAAGCTTTGGATTTAAGCATTTCCTAAACATAAGACCAAAAGTGTAACGAATGGATAAAACAGTGTGTTTGTTTGCTCTAACATAAGCTGCAAACGTTAGTATGCCCGGCTAACTGGCTTACTACATACATTTAATTAGCTAACTACATTGTTTTGTGAGGTTACAAGATAGAAAGATATGAAAAAAGCCCCTTTCAGGACTGACACATCCACTGTTTAATAGTATAACCCACTCTGTAGAAGCTGGTTCTGGATGCTACTACTGTATATCAGCGTGTTAGCGGCTCCATCCTGCACTTTATTGGATTTGGGGAAGTTTACACTCCACCCATTACACAAGATACTGTAGCTTCACTTCATTGGTTAATCCACATCCCCAAAGCCTTTTCTCTTGTTAAAGTGAAATGTACTTTTACAAGGAACAATAAAGAATAAATAAGTTTCAGTGTTGCTCGCAATATGAGAACGATGCTGCACCTCTATTTCAATGTCTCCCACATAGTTTGTGAGGATGCTGTCTTTTTGCAGGGACATGTAGCTTTTAGCATTACATCATACATGTAGTCATTAAATACGTTTTGAAGATCCTTTACAGGATTCTCCTTTTAAAACGAGTCGGCCTGGTTTTCAACCAGTTTCAACCAGTGGGCAGATGCTGAAGTTAATTAGCTAACTATTTAGCTGTGATTTCGACTGGCAAAATGAGAAACCTGCTTTTGTTTATCTCTATGTGAAATCAGGGACACACTGTTTCAAGAATTACTAAGAATTTCAAGTAGTAAATCTGCTATCGTTATCATTGTAAACTGCATATGTGTTGTGCTAGAATGGAAAGCTTGACAGGCATAGCAACAGTAACTGAGGGGGGCAGGGTTTAGCAAAGGGTGAATTAATTAGAGTCATCACAGCCTTAAATATTGTCTGCAGGCCAACTGTTCTGAAATACTAACATCTTAAGATTTGCAAAAGAAAGTTTAGAGGAAAGGAAGTTATATTAAAAGAAAGGGTTCACAAAGTTAGCATTAAGGCAACAACAGACAACTACAAAGGGTTAAGTTAGTTAGTGTGTGTGTGGTTCTGTTGGTCTGCAAAACTGTCTTTGTGCTGCTCTTTGGGTTCGTGGTTATGGCTGCTCTGTGGTCAAACTCAGGCCTTGGCTCTGAAACGTCTCTGGCCATAACAGCTGTTTTCAGATCAGCTGTGCTCTCCTTGGGCCGGACCACCGCAGCTATGATCAGCCTAATGTGTTCACCCAGCCGACTGAAGAGAAACCGTAAAATGTGACAAGAGCTCCTGTCATCACGTTTGAATCTCGGTAAGCCTCGTGTCATGAATTTGGGATGATGCTGGAGACCTACTTCTCTGTGATTTTTATGTCCACCACCACGGTACATGGTAGGATATGTGGGACATCAGGTTGTCATGGTGACGCCGAAATGTAGACCACAAATTCCCCCCCATAAATAAATGTATTAGATTTTTGCTCCATAAATTTGCATACAAACAAGCAGAACTGATTTTCTTGAGAGCACATTAACGCCTTACTGCTGAATACAAAATGGCTGCGTTACATGAAATCAAGTATAAAAACTATTTATTCATTTATTTTTTGCTAATTAATACCTTTCTTGGCTGCAATAATGACCTCATTAACATAACTGGTTATACTGCATTTTTATGATGGTAATGCAGTAATGTTGGTACAGCAAGGCAAATGCACTGAAATTAGTCAAAAATGTAATTTATGCATTCAAAACATTAAGAGGAAGATGGTTTTTTTAAGCTTAGCTGGTGCTAAAAAACTATTTATAGGTACAATAATAGAGACCGTAAAAGAATGTTTGACATTTTGAGGAAATATGCCAAATTGCTTTTGTGCCGAGAGTTATATGAGAAGATTGATACCAATCTCATGTCTGTGCACTAACTCTCGGCAAAAAATTAAACTAATCATTTAACAAACTGTTTTCCTGCCTTTGTTTCGCCTTAAGTAGCTTTAAAATCTTACTCCACACTGTCTGATAGTGTTGTATATATTCTGGATCAGCTTGTCATCAGCTTGTCATGTCTTCATTGAAGCTATTTGATGTTTGCAGTGAGTGAAATATTCAAATCCAAGACTTAATTTTTAATTGGCAGCACCATTTCCAGATGTCTTGTCAGCCTGACATATTAGGGATCTCCACAAGAACTTAAAATAAAGTTCTCTGTAAACTTGAACAATGTTTGGCTGCACAGCTTGAGTTAATAATGACTGACCCACTGGCAGGCTGCTGCTTTTAAGAGTTCAAAGGGTTTGAATATCTGTAGACTTAAAACAAAAACTGAAAGGACCAACACAACTGAGGTGTTTTCTCGCTTCTCGCCCATTTTCTCTCCTTCATCCTTTAATTTGCGGCTTCTTTTGACCACATGGCTTCTCCACGGTACGGCCGGGTGATGACAAAGGCCCTTTTAATGAAGCTGAAAACTGGAAGAACAGAGCGGCTCAGAGGGTGGAGGCGGAAGGAGCAGGGAAGAGTCGCCCTGTGTGGGGCTGCCACGTTGACAACCGCGATGGTGTCAGAGACGGGAAGAGAGAGAGAGGTGGGGGATTTAGAGATGACCGCACATGAAGACAGAGCATGTACAGGGAGAGAGGACTGTGAGTGAGAGACAGATTCCTATAGAGATGTGAGATTAGACACAGACGCCGAGTCTCACCTCCACTCAAGAGCTTGTGAATCAAACTAGATCTGCTTTTAATGAAACCACTAAATCCTCCTCTCTCTCTCTCTCTCTCTCTCTCTCTCTCTCTCTCTCTGTGTACGTGTGTGTGTGTGTGTGTGTGTGTGTGTGTTTGTCTGTCTGATGTGGTATTACGGTGCTATTGTGGGCTCAGTCTCACCCTATCACAGGCTAAGAAGCTTTGCAGTTGATGCTACACAGTGTTCATTGTAGCTTTCTTCAGGTCAAGCACACAATGTCCACATGCACACACACACACGCACACTCACATGGATTAGTAGTGTGTGGGAGGCCGAAGGGACCTCCCTAAAGCTCATGGATCTTTGCCAACCAAAAGCTATCCCTGGAAGCTCCAGACAATAGCAGAGCCACTCACACAGCAACTTTTAACACACACACACACATACACACACACACAATCATTATCTATATCTGAGTAAGCACGCTCCAACTCAGCATGATTTCAACTACATGTTCCAGGTGTTCTGCAGGTAGTTCGAGGAGCTCGTCCAGCTGACAGCTTTACTTCCTCTGAAGGAGGAGGAAGCAGCCAAAATGTTACACTGAAGTTGCCTTTTGGATCAGTTTCCCTTTTTAGTTACTGTAAATGTTAGAATAACAAAAGAGAAATTTGGATCTTTTCTTCAGGACAACTTCCTAAAATTGTTACTATCTAATGTTAACATCCAACAAATTCATCCCTGCAACAGCGAGTAGAGGATATTTGTTGTGTTTTCACTGGGGAATCATAGCAGCGTCCCAATTCCATACTGCATACTAATTCTTAGTGGGTTTCGGGCTTGGAAAGTAACATAATTAAGCAATAATACGCCTACTTATTATGCTCACTTGTTTTTCGAGTGTGGTGCTAATGGACACTTTCTGTCCTATGATGCAACGCACAACAGAAAAGGAGGACCTTCTCACAGCTCCACCAAATTAAAATTTAATTTAATTTAACACATTGGACAATAAAAAAGTAATAGTTTTTCAATTTGGGACATTTCCAAATTGGAAACTGGTTGTGGCTTCCCAAACTTGCTGTTTGATTGACATCCACTGGTGCACATCACTAATTATTTTCTTTTACTACAAAACATTTTTTCAGGAACCCTGTGGGTCACGGGATTCCTGTGGATTCCCGTGGGATGGGAGTCAATTTCACTATTCATGTGACTGGGACGGGACAGGAAAAAAGTCAACGGGAGTGGGTGGGACGGGAATCATAATAACAATAGGTCCGTTTTTATATATAAATGTGCAGTTCTAATATGAATAAATATGATGTTAGTCATTCTGTTCTCTTTTTTTATTCTTTTTTATTCTCTCCTGTCTGCTCTGGTGGCTGGTTGCAGGTTGGTTGCAGCCACCTGACCAGTGCATGGCGTGTGTGGACTGTGGATTGACGGAAAAAAAAAAAAAACAAAACACAACAAGGGAATGGGATGGGACGGGAGTCATTCTTCCGGGATTGGGATGGGACAGGAATATTATTTTACTCTGTCATGGGATTGGGACGGGACAGAAGTATTTTTGTGGGTGTGAGATGGGACAGGAGTGAAAATCCACTCCCGTGTCACCCTCTAGTACATACATTTCTTGTGTACCTACTGCAAATAATAATAGGGGAATTTTAAAATATTAAATTATATCACAATAAAATGTTTATATGAGACCATTATAGGAGTGCAAACTCTTCATAAGTGTGAAACAAAGCTTCAATTACCTTTTTTTTTGTTCTTTTTCTGCTGAAATTTGTATGTAACATGGAATTGGGACGAAGCACATGTTTCCCTCTGGAGGAGAATGGATTAAACAACGATCCACACCATTAAAACCGGATCCATCCATTCCCTCATCACACGGTAGACCGGAGCCAATCAGAGATGCTGACTGTGAGGTCATGTTACCTCTGACCTTTGATGAGGTTGCCAGCTTGTTGTTGACATGGCCTCGAGTGGGAGAGCGGCCGCGCTTTATGTCCTGGCATGACTCAAACACAATCATACGCTCTTGACACAGAGCCAGCCTGTCTGAGGGAGAGAGAGGGCAGAGCGCAGGGTGGGTGCAGGAGGCCTGAGAGCCGGCGGAGGCTCAGGAGACACAGCATGACACGCGGACACAACACATGTGGACAAGCAGAAAAACAGAGGGGTATGCACACACATATGGATATTTCCACAAATACTTAACCATGCAAGCTGACACACACGCGAATTAACACACAGTGGAGGTGGGCAGAGGACTCAAAATCAGGAATGGAAATCCTGGTTTGCGTTCCATCTTCCACCAGAAGTTGGCTTTAACTGTTTTTGATATTTAATCATGATAATGATCTTTCCCTAACCTTAGCGAAGTGTTTTAGTTGTCTAAACTTAACCATTTTAACCATATAGTAGTCACTATTTATGGATATTGTAGGTATAACTAATTGACAAACAGAATTAATTCAAATAAATGTTGGCAATTTACATTCAGAAACAATTTTGAGGGCGGTTGCAGGTTCATCCAATATCAGTGTTATTATAGAGATGGAAAAAGTCTGCAGGTGAAAAATTATTTAATCATTTATTATAAAAATTATTTGTCGCAGCCCGGTGAAGACATTCTGTGGGCAAATGCTAGACACCAGCAACGCACCAGGTGAGCTTTTACAACAATCTCCATCAAAGTTTACAGCAATGAATTCCGGTCGTGAGCCAGTTTGATGCTGAAATTAAAGTATCACAGAAGCAGAGAGTAGGGACTTCTGGCACAACTTCCCCTACTTTCAAGGTGCATGGAGAAGGGACAAAGTCTAAAGAGGTCAAAACTCACGCAACACTTGCAGTATACAGAACAACTTTATTGTCAGACCAATGCGTTCCAGCTTGTGGCCTTCATCAGGGAAATTAAAGTATCAAACTATCCATAATAGAAGCTTCTTAAACCGCTCCTGCTGCATAATTTACTTCACTGTCCATCTGTGTACTCAGCTTGTTCCAAAAACTCATATTATGACAAAGATTTGGTCAAATATACTGCTCTGCCCACCCCTGACAAACACGCACATGCACGTACACACACACAGATATAACACACGTGTCTTACCTGAGAAGAAGTGAGCCTTGAAGCCTTTCTTGGAGACTGTATTGTCAGACTTGAACTCAATCCTCATGTTGTTGTATTGAGAAGTGATGACTTCAGGGACCTCGGTGCCACAGTATTTACCATGCAGCTTAGAGTCAGATGAGAGGCCGCTCCGCACCTCCACATAGTCGTATTTACACACCTAAACACACAAATAAGGCTCTTGTAACACGCATCCACACTACTATGGTGAGCATCTCGCTTTTGCTGTTATGAACGGACAGCACACCAGCACACACACACACTCACCTCATTTCCCTCCAGCTCGAAGGCCTCAAACTGCATGGAGATGCGGTACTGAGTGGGAGCGACCACCTGCCACACGCAGTTCTTGTTGGGTGGATACTCCTTCGGCCAACCGGGAGTGCTGATGGTCCCGTTCAGCTTGGAGAGGAGACCGCCGCATGCCGCTGGAAACACACAAACAATTCAGACACACACATACACACACACACACACACACACACACACATGCCTTGGAAATGCTATATGTGTTTACAGGTTTTACAAGCCACAAGGACAGAACTGCATAGAAAAAGTAGCAATTTTGAGCTGTTTTATTTTACATTGTGGTACATTGTGTAGCAGGTGGTGGTAAAACTCTGTTGAATGCTTAGACAGTTGTTTTTATAACAAATTAGCTTTCAAATGCACTGCTTTTTAAAGTTATTTTTTGCATTCCAGGCTGCAACTGGAACCTGTCAAGTCCACAATTTTCCCAACATGTAAAGAAACAGAGCTGTCATGTTTGAGCAGTTGGTTTTGTGCAATGAGGAGATTTTACTGCCACATTTTTTATGTACGTACCTGTAGTAATATACTGCATTTATTTTAGTCAGGAGGGTTGTGTTTATGATATGATGCACTTAAGGATAGGATGTGGAGGACAAACAGGTCCGTCATCGGTTGCAGACTCTGCTTCTACTGATGATGCCACTGGGAATATTTGTCATAGAGGAACCAGATTCAGCTCAAAGGAAAAGTGTAACGTGTGTGAGGAAATTCTGACGCTGATGTTTGTTAATTTCAAGGGGAAGCAACGAACGTCACTCACAAAACACCTGAACAGTTCACCAAAGGTTTTCCTCACACCACAACTCAACTTCTCTCTATTTCCCGTTATTTCTCCTGACCATATTTATTATTGTTGTACTTGACCTTGTTCAACCAAGTATTTCTCCAACAATTTCTCCTTTCTGAGGTGGGCATGGCGAAATGCCTCACAAAAAGGAGCCGAAATGTCACTGTGATTGAATATACAGACTTCAGAATCCACTTTCTACAGCATTTTCCCACACATTAATTCACTGGGGATGCCAAAGAAACTACCACTCTTCAAAGAAATACAGCAAAACCACAATTTGGATATTTCCCTAGCAGAGCCTTTTCTCTCTCTGCCTCAGAAGTGGTTTGTTCAGTTGTTTCAGTATGTGGGTCATTACGGGTAGTTAATTTATTTCATGGGATTAGAGGACGTTCACAGCATTTGTGGCATTGGAACAGCGAGGTATGTGGCTTTGTGTCAGAGACATGTTTTTTCCTGTTGATGGAGGCTGTTCGGATGTTTTTTTTCTGATGAGTTAGACTCATATCCTACAGAAACACACAGCGGCATACAAAGGAATGCACATACAAACATGAATTCAGCATTCCAGACACACGCGCGCGCGCACACACACACACACACACGCACACACACACAAACATTACCTTCACAGCTCTTCTTGTCAGGAGCTAGTTCATAGCCCGGGTCACAGGCACACTTGAAGCTGCCGAGGGTGTTTACACACCTCTGTTCACATCCACCATTGTCTGGCTTGGCACACTCATCCTCCTCTGAAAAACACACACGTCAGAGTCACACATATAAAGAACGCTTTGGTTAAAAAAAAACTGACACACACATACACACACACACACAGCCTCTCTTACAGTAAATCACACACACACACACACACCTTTGAAAAAGTTGGCAGCAAAGCCGGCCTTGTTAACCGTCCCATCAGAGACAAACTTCATCCACAGTGTGTGTGAGGTGGAGCGCACGTCCTCGGGTTTGTCGTAGCCACAGAATCGACCAATCAGAGGGCTTGTCTCCAGAGGGCCGTCTCGGACCTCCAGGTAGTCGTAAGCACAGCTGTCGTGCCTCTCGATCTGCAAACACATTCATGTAGGGACACGGTGAGATACATGACACTGCTGTGAATATCAACATCCATCCTGTCACCATTAAATATTTCTGACAGTAACACGTTAAGTATTGTGTGTAGTACTTAAATGTCTTCCTGCTTCAGGTTTTTAAAGATTGTAACTGTTAAACGATCAAGCATAACAAGGCAACTACAAAACCTATTAAAGGAAATTTTCATTTTTTTACCAGCTGATTGTGTAGTTTTAGCCGTCATTCATATTGGTTATACCATTTTGATCAGGAAATTAATATGAATTATAATGAATAATAAGCAAATTCCTGTATTACTAGAAAAACAGTGTGCTATTTAAGGTAAAAGATTTGGTAATAATTTAACATTTGCCCTTTTTTCTTCCAGATTTATAAAACTGGGAGGTTTGCTGTCGGAGGTTTGTTGTCTGATAGTTTGACTGCTCATGTTACTTCCTCCGATTGACTGGAAATGATTGCCCAAACTACAAAAATAGTAACCAGACTGAAAAAAAATCCCTCTATTCTTTAACATCACCAGTGGACCTGCAGCAGAACAAAAATAGAATAGAAGTGTCTGAGACTGGTGCGATTTAAAAAAAACACTTGATCTTAGCTCCTGTGTGACGGTGAACTTTGACCTTTGACTTTACGTGTGAAGTCGGTTTGGGGACAGACTGAGTCGTTTAGCACACTGACATTTTTACACATAACATGTGTTGTCTAGTTCAAACTACAAAACTAATCCTCAACTGCTCTGTCTTGGTACACACACACACACATATACACGCACCATCGCCGTTATTAACTTTCTAGTAGCTATACGAGCGTGAAATTTGACCCAGACATTCCTGAGCACACATAGACACACACAGAGAGGGGGATCAAGACAGAGAAACACACAAACATGAGCACACGCACACACATAAGGAGTGAGTCACCTCGAAGGCCTGGAAGCTGAGCCCGACGTTGTATCCCTCGGACACAGTGATCCTCCACACACACTCTTTGGAGGGTCTGTAGTCATCAGGATAGTTGGGAGACTGAATCTGTCCTGAGTCCTTGGTGATTTCCCCTCCACAGATCGCTGCACAGGAGAGACAGACACACAGACAGAGGACAGACAGACAGACAGAGGTCAGACAGACAGACAGAGAGACAAGATAGATTAGCATCAACTCCACTGACTAACAACACCTGAAACACATGTATGTTTATGTACGAATGACGCAAGCTCCAAGAAAACTTCTCACAAAAGTCACAGTCAGTCATCACATTTGAAACCAGCCCTTGTTTCATCATGTGCAGTGGGTTTACAATCTGCGTATTTATATATATTCATGTATTTATTTATTATATTATGTTTGTTTCTGAGGTAGAGGAGTTACCTTCATAAATGGCAGCGAAGCCTTTTCCCACCCAGTTGCTGCTGCTGCGGAACTCAATCCACATCCTGCTGTCAGTGGAGATCAACACATCAGGGACTTTGTCTCCACAAAACCTGCCTGTTAAAAACACACACATAAAAACAAACCCTGTAAGATTCATAACATGTGTTGTCTAGAGATTGTTCATGAAATATAGCCCATAAAATGTGATGTGAAATATCTGAGAAAACCATGATAACAACTCTTCTAAACCTTAAAGCACGTTTTCCTGTTAAGAGTCTGTGTTCATCAAAATACAATCAATCACTTCAACACAATCAATGTGTTTGTTCAACTCGGGTGATGCCATAGAGGCAAAGTCTCTGGCAAAAATATCATCTGGCAAAAAGGTTTGATTCTGGTTCAAGTTTCACTGCAGCGCAAAGCCATGTCTCCTGGCAAAACATTGCACCGGCTATTCAGATACATTTTATCTGATATATGATTGATAAAGTGCTATACTAGTATACTAGTATGCCTTACTACGGTGGCCCAGAGAGCTCAACGCACTGCAAATAAAGAAGACACACGCAAATTAAGAAAACACCTTCACCAATTTGACAACACATGCGCAGCATTTAGAAAAAAACACAAAATGAGAAAACACAACCAAATACAAAAAATGCTGGAAGTAGCACAGACGACAACAGAAACTGTTTCCAGGGGACACTTACAAATGAGGAACACGCCCGGACACGGCTGAGACATGCTTGTTGTCCCACCAAAAAAACATTGTAGCTCATTTTCCAACACCACTTACAGGTAGCAGACTTCAATAACAACAACAAGCGTGTCCAAGCCATGTGTGGATTTTTTAGCGTCCCCTGGAAACGGTTTCCGTTGTTGTCCGTGCTACTTGCAGCGTTTCTGTATTTGGTTGTATTTTCTCACTTTGCAGCATTTTTTCTAAATGCTGCGCATGTGTTGTCAGACTGTTGAAGATGTTTTCTTCATTTGCTTGTGTTTTGTCTATTCATGTGTTTTCTTAAGTTGCAGTGCATTGAGCTCTCAGGGCCACCGTACCATACAGTCGCAGCAGTCTTAATCATTTGATGTCAGTTAAAAATTAATTAAAATTAAAAGGCTGATGAAGGAACAAGAAAATTATAAAAAGGACAAATGTCCCACCAGTTTATTAAAGGGCAACCAGTGCCCCTCTGGCCCTCCTTCCGCTCACCCCTGGCTGACTGTCCCTTGATCTTACCGAGCAGTGGAGCTTTCCTCCAGTATCCATCCCGGACCTCAATGTAGTCGTACCAGCACAGGCTGCTTTTATACAGATCCATGGTGGTGAAGTTAAGAACAATCTGGAGGAGAAAAAGGAAACATTTAATATATTTGATACAGATGTTTGCACTTCAGAGGCCAGGCGAGGAGAGGCAGAAAAGAGGAAGAGGGTGGTACCTCTAAGTGTTGGGATATAATCAATATACAGTCATTGTGTCAGCAGTCTCTTATTGTTATTGCGTGCATATTCACTGCACTGCAGGGTGCTACTGTGTGAGTGTGAGTGTGAGTGTGTGCACCTTTTCTCCGGGTGTAACAGATATTCTCCAGACACAGTGTGTGTACGAAGGGTATCCGTTGGGGTAACCAGGAGACGAGAAGTTGCCCGTTGATTCTTGGAGCGTCTCTCCGCATGCTGCAACACACACACACACACACACACACACACACAGATGGAGTTACATTTTTGTGGTGAGTCCTGCTGTTGTGCACAATCCTCCCAGCTGTGTACTGATACTTATGATCGGTACATTACTAAAGAACACATGGCTCTGATATCTATTATTATTCTCAATCTCTTGCTGCCAATTTACCAAAATAAATACACAAAAGTTAACGTCTATAATATCCGATGTGTCCATATGGAAACTGTTAGACATGTATTTCTGATTTGGAAAACAGTAAAGGGATTTAAAATTACCCTCTAAAACAAGACTCGTGTTTCTTTGGCTTGTTTAAGTCTTGCATGTTAGAGGCTGCAGTATGCATGTTTGTATTCCTGTGTGTATCAGTATACATGTGAGGTTCGACCACAGCCATTAAGCCTCATCAACATTTAGCAGAATTAAACATTCCCCAGTAGTAGAGTCATTTGCTGCAAGGGAACAAGAGCGACAGACTTTACATTCATCACAATGAAGAAAACCGAGAAAACTATTGCAGCTGGATGGGAATTCATGGAAAATCATCAGACAATATTGCTCTCTTTATTCTTCATTCTGAGTTTAACGCCGTCGCTCCCTCTCAAAAGGAGGTTAGCCAAATGTGCCCCTCCTATCCCATCATGCATGCTGTTTTCCCCCACAATGCCCTGGGGCTCTGTTCATCTGTCAGTGAATATGGTATCACTCAAATATGACCTTATAAGGTTGAAGTTGTATCTGTTTCCAGCTGGGACACGCAAACACAGTTTAGCCTCGCTCCAATATCAAAATGGATTTAGCAGAAAAATATATATATTGTAATATATATGGAGTTATTCGTATTAATGAATAAAATAAATTCCATACGTGCATATTCTCAGATTAGTGGTATTTTAACAGAACAAACATCAGTCAAAATTAATAAATACACACACAAAAACACTATGAAACAGAGACTTTGGTGCATTTAAGTAGACCAGAATGGTGACAAATATTATTTAATCTGTTTGTCTCAGATACAGTACAGCATGCGTACACGATGACCTAGAGTGTGAACTCGTCTTGGGGATGTGTGTGTGTGTGGGCCAAAAAGGGGATGGCGGCATTTTTGCGATCGTAAACCTTTGCGACATTACCACACAGCTCGGCTTGAGAGCAGATCCAGATCACGTCAGAACCGTACAACAGGGACCAGAGGGACGCCAGAGCAGCACGGGTGTGCGTAAGAACTGATGGGAAGAGTGTGTGTGTGATGTGTGTGTGTGTGAGACCCGAAAACAGAGAGGGGAAGCGTCACATGGAAAAACAAATTACACAACTTCACCCCTGTGCCTTGGAGAGTGGAGGGGCGGGGAAAATTTCACGCCAAAGATACGAGCAGATAAACAGAGGTCATCTTTTGATTCCTCGCTGTAACGACACACACACGCACCAACACACACATATGCACACTGTGGTCTCATAGTAAATATATCAGTACCTGGACATCTATACAGCTTCCTTGCCTGTGCAATGTCTCCTTTACTGAGCCTGGTCCGCTGGCCAATAGCAGGCCGGACCCCGTTTTCATCTCTGGATGGAAGGATGGTGTCGAGGAACATCCCCCTTCAGGGAGGAAAAGAGAGATTTAACACATTTTGTGCTCTGATTTCAAGGAAACCAAATAAAAGTTCTAAGAGCAATATGACCTCCATGTAAATACTGATCGCCCCGCCAGTGTTGTATTTTGTGTTTTCTTCTAATGTGTGAGTTGGAGCTGAGTGGGGAATAGGAGGGGTTGTGAGAGTATGTATGGCAGAGATTAAAAAGCATCCTCACATGGAAAACATGTAAAGTGAACCCGTGACAGCTCTCTCTGCCAAATAACTGGCTGATGGTGGAGAAGTCTAAAATCATGGGAAGGCTTTTCATCATGCTGAAAAGTTTCCATTAGTTTCACTGCACTGGTGAGGAATTATTTCCAATTTCTCCCAAAGTGTGCTATACAGTAGCTGTAAATGTCTACAAAAGCACAACTGTGATTAGAGCTTAGATACTGTAACTCAGTGGTTTCTAGCCTGAGAGTCGAGACCCCCACATGGGGTTGCAGGATAAGTCTAGTTGGTCATGAGATTATTGGTATATTGGTTTGTTTTAACGGGTCTCAAGCCAAATAATAGGGAAAATCTACCATAACATAATAACCTGTTGCCTGACTGGACCATAAATTTAGCATCTGCAGTATTTCTTGTATTCCAGTTACAGTGCAAATGCTAATATATTGTGTGGTTTATACATAATTAGAAATTCTGTCTGGCCTAAAATTTGTTAAGTACTCTGTCGATCCCCAAGATTTAAAAAGTTACTCTGAGATGTGGATAGGAGTCAACAAAAACAAAGCACACTACATCCCCTTCACTGCTGCCTCTGGCTAAAATACCTGCTCAGCTTTGTTTGTTATATCTTGTAGATTGTTGGTCACTTTATAAAAGTCGGGTGTTGTTCATGTACAGCTCAGCAGTGATGAAGATAAATACAGTTAATGTTTAAAATGTTTGTAGATTGTAATTCACTATGTGCCAAGGAAAAAGGAACAGTTGCATTCTTTCTACATTAACTGTTAACATGTTGCACCGAGCGTTTACTTGCCCTGGGTGATGAAAGTTGGTCAGGGGTAGCTCTAACTATCAGCTCCACCCCACAACACTAAACAACAACATCAACAACAGGACTTTAAAGTTGAGAAAATCCTGTGTTGGCAGATCGTGTGTCTGATCTGTTTTGCAAATTCAGCACAAGTCGAGAGATGAGATTGTGCCGCTGGTTACCGTGAGAAGGTGTTCCTGGCGTAGTGCATGATGCTATCAAAATCATATGGCTCCCCGAGAGAGTTGACCTCCCCTGGCTCCATCTTGAGGAAGTTATACTCCTGGCCTGGGAACCACATATTTGCACACATGCAAAGACAGCAGCATTAGAGGGTTTAGTTTTATCACACATCAACAGAGTGTAACACTGTACACACAAAGCATAATTTAAATGACTAAGTCTGAATAGATAAGGCATTTTAAGAGCATTTATCAAAGTACTTGAAGTCCAATAGCTCTGATGTGTTTCTAAATAAAAAAACTGGGCTCAGGTCTGATACACTGCTCTGTCACTTGATTTAACACCTGTCAGACTGCGTTGTGGTGCAGAGGAGAGTGTGGGAGGGAAAGTGACAGTCTGGAGGTCTAGGTGACTTCACAGTCATTAAAAGCCTCATTCACACTCACACAGGGCGGGACACTAGTGTGAATTTAAAAATGTCCACACACATTGTTCATAAACGTCCTTACTTGTCTCCAGCTAGAAACAACCCTGAATGATTCTAACTGAGAGAGACCCAGGTGCATGTTGGGTACCGAGTCTCACCTGGTTGGATGTTATCCCGGATGATGGTCACGTGATCGTCACGGTCAGGCCGCGTGTGCTCATGCCAGAAGCCAATGACGTGACCCAGTTCGTGCACCACGATGCCAAACTTGTCACAGTTCTTGCCTATAGAGATAGCCTGGGGCCCGTTGCCACGACGACCCACATAGGAACAACACCTAATAAGGATTAGTAGGAAGTTGATAGCAGGGAGATAGGCGGATGATTTTTACTACACATTTGGCAGTGGAAAAAGCATCAGCAGTGCTGTATGAACACACACTCATACACACACAAACACACAAGCGGTCTTTTCAGGATTTCCTGCCCCGTACTACGTCCACCAGAGGAACAGCGGCAGGATTTATTTACATACAACGCTCCGACAACGCTGCAGTTTCATAACCCAATGTGAATAAGCGTTGAGAATTCACATATTGCTGCTCACAGAACACACACACACACACACTCATTCTTTTTTCTGGTTAGCCGAGACATCCGTGCCAGGCTAACAAATCTGATTAAAGTTATCCAGCGAGCTGATTGCAGGGTAGGGATCAGGAGTCACTGGAGTAGATACAGTCTTTTCTTCCAGCTTTTGCAGCTCTAGTATCAGTACAGCTACTTCACCCACAACAGGTGCCACAAATGTACTCTGGTTGTATTATAAATCATTACTTATGTTTCTGCATTTCTGTCTCTGTCTCTCTCTGTCACACGCACTGCAGATCCAAGCTGCAGGGTATTTATACATCAGATTAAAGTGTCTAATCTCTGATACAGCCGGCCTATCACAGAACACGAGGCGGCTGGCATCATCAGTTAACACGCAGATCTTTCACTCGTCTACATTTAAAAATCAAATATATTTCAACATGAACCACTTCAGACTCTTCCATGTGAACTTCTCTTGTGTAACTATCATCAGTTAAGGGACCAAACGGGAAATATTAAGGAAAAAATAGTATAATCTGCACAGTTTCTTTGTTCCAACAAAACATCATTAATCAGTGTGACAGTGCAACATTTTGATCATCATACATTTTCATCAAGCATCAAATATTATTGTGAGATTATTGCAGACTATTCTTTGCCTTGCTGTTATTGTTCAGTCCACAGAAGTCCTATTAAAATTTAGGTCTGGGTATCGTTTGAAATGTTTCGATACTTGTGTCAATATAATACAGTACTTGAGTTTCAATATCGACACCAAAATTATACTTTTTTTGGCATCTTATCGGAGAAACATAAAGGCGTTTTTCTAAAAAACCCTTTTTTCCATAAAAAAAGAAACCAAACTTGTTAAATGTTGTCTTAACACAAGCAGCCATACAAGAACGTGAATCTGAATAAAATATTGTCTAAAACGGGCTAAATTATTATTTAAATCAGGAATTATCTGATCAAAGATTAAGGAAACAAGACTACAAATGTGACCAGGCAGTCGATACTTTTGGCCCTTGACAGTTTTCAATACTTGGTGC
Source organism: Oplegnathus fasciatus (assembly GCA_003416845.1). Classification (NCBI taxonomy): domain Eukaryota; kingdom Metazoa; phylum Chordata; class Actinopteri; order Centrarchiformes; family Oplegnathidae; genus Oplegnathus; species Oplegnathus fasciatus. The sequence goes on along the minus strand of NTHP01000002.1, from coordinate 3,051,469 downwards.
TACGGACACTTTTCTCTCAATAATAAAACAGCACTGAGGCTGATACCCAGCCCTCCTAACTTGTAGTCAAGATTTCAAGGTTTCAAAGATATAAAATATATCAGGCCAAATTGGAGGAAAGTGTATGTAAAAGACATTTGATAAAAATGTTTTCATTTCATTTAATATACAGTAAGTGTGACACAGCTTCAACAAGGCACTGAAACAAGCAGATACTGAATATTTGATGTTGTCAAGCAGTGTGGAAATAAAGATTTGATTAATTGACCTTTTAACACCTACGTCTTTTTTGGGCTGGTCCAACTAAATTACAACAATTAGACTATTTCTGATTCATTAGATGATAGTGATGAATATGGACAAAACATTTTCGAGGATTTTTACATTGTGAGACTACACCATCTGGCACCATTTTCTCTTTAAAGTGACCTCAATAATCATAAAGATGAGAGTATAATCCACCAATATATATATAGATATATATTCTGCAGTTTCTCAGATATCCTACACATCCTACTCTTTCAACCATCTGCACAACAACAGCTTGAGAGATAAACCCAAGCGTCCTGATTTCAGCCACTCTAAAACCTTAAAACTTACAGCCAGTCAGTGAAGTGCCACCACTGTACAAACACACTATGACCCCACCGTGCTGCCACTCAACAGAACAATGCACTTCTGCAGAGTATGAACAAAAAAACTGCACGAACATACAAAAACTTAGAGTGAGCGGTGTGATTGGTGGGAAGGGGAAACAGGAGCAGGACAGGAAGGAAAGTGGAGCCATTGTTGAGTGACCGTATCGTCTCTCGCTGTGACAAGGTCACTACTGAACTCTAGGTATGCACATACACACTCGCACACAATCATACATACGCAAAGAGATTCACCAAACTCACCCGCAGGGTCTGTAGGTGAACACTATGTAGCTTTCCTCATCCGTCTTCTCAATGAAAGTTACGCATGTCTGTTTCTCCCAGTGACGCATGGCCTGCTTGAACATGGCCCTCTGACTACCTGAAACACACACATTTCACATCCTACTTTTACACAATCACAATCGGTGTGTATTTTACTGTTAAGCAGAACGGGAAGCAGTCCAGTGGAGTTGCTTACCAGTGAAGTTTCCTCCTATGACGTAGGGAATGACTCCTCCAGGCCATATCCTCTCAGCTCGGGATGTGGCCGCTCGAGGAATACGGCTCTTTGCGACGCTCCCAGTCTTCCCACCTTTCCCAGTTTGGCTCTTGGGACTGGCAGCTCCCTTGCTGGAGTTCTTGGGGAGATAGTCTAACAGAGCAAGGAGAGAGAGACAACAGTCAAATCTATCTTTACCGCAAGTTCTTGCTCGTGTTATGCGTGTTCAAACTGAATAAATTACTGGTCTGTTATTATGAATACCAGTTCATAAATGTGCCCTGAGATTATTGGATCACACTATTTCTTATTATACGTGACCTTTCAGAGTTTGTTCTCAGATCAGAGCGTAATAAAACCCAGATATAGCTCTGGCAGTGCAATATACTGTTTTATTAAACATTTAATCTAAAGAAGTTTATAATGTATACTCAATGAGTTGAGTTGTGCTAAAATGGGTAACTCAAACATTCTGTAGTTCTGGATCTGATTGTGCTTCAGTACAGTCAGAGCTGTGGCAAGACCTTGCCCACTTGCAAAGAGCATAAAGAAGGAAAGCAGTCGTGAACTGTCGAAGGTCTAGCAACACTTGGAGTATTGAAAACAACTTTATTATAAAACTGACGCATTTCAGCCCGTAGCGTTCATCAGGAGAGGTGTCAGACTTTCTCATCACCAAAAAATCACTGTCAAACCTGTGAATTGGACATTTTCCATTAAATGGAGCCTAAAAGGACAAGTGGTTTGCATGATTTAAGCCTTACTCACATTATTGAAGTGGAAAAACAAGGCTCTTGTCCTCTGCATGCCGCTTTGAGTCTGGAAGGGTTTATTATTGGCAAATATTGATTTGCAAGTACTTAGCGTTTGTTCCTAGCCATTTGCAAGTTTTATAATGACCCAAAATGACTTCCTGCAAAGACCTACAGGCTCAATGTGAATATTGTTACCATAACTGTAGATCACTAAAGAGGCTCCAACTGCCTCTGCAACAAACCTGGTAGATAAAGTTGAAGGCTGAAATTTCACCTAGCAAATGTTTTTTTTAGTTTGGTCTGAAATGATTCTTTTCATTGTATTGATACATTCAAAAATATGAATGTCTTCCATCTTTAATTGCAGCTGAAGAGCAGGAAAAAAAACTTTCTGTGTAGTACTGCTCCAAGCAGGGCACTTTATACATCAGCAGGAAACCATTCAGTTCAATTCGATTCATTTCACTATGACATAAAAACCAACTTACAGAGACTTGAAACTTGCTTGAGATTGTCATCTACAGTACCACAGTGAACATTTCATCACATTTTCTGTCAAAGTTTACATGGCTACGGGGGCAAGCAGCAACAAAAAATAGAAATCTAATCAAAGCTTCAAGTCTCTGCAGAGAAGTTAGTGTTCATACTATAGAAATAAATGGTAACCACTGAAAATCTACGATGTCATTGTGTTAGGTCTGCAGTAAGGTAAAGCATATAGGATTTGTAGTTCATTGGCTAAAACATGGAAAACCACCAGTGCAGTCATTTAAACTGTCTTTGGTAACAGAAATTCGAGTGTGTAGTAAAGTTTAGGGTCCTTACCGAAACCAAACCTACGTATTCTCTCCAGCAGTAGATATAAAGATCCTCTCTTCTTAGCAATTTCATGTTCCTCGAGGCCACCTGACACACACAGGAGCCAGGAATCAAAACACGAACAATGCACAATAAATGCTGATATCCTCAGGTGGCCCCTGTCAACTTCCTTCCTATTCAAGCTGCTTTACTCTGCAGCCGACGGGTAATAAGAGAGATTCAGAGGAAACATGAGAAAGAGCATTACATGATGATTACTGAATGAGAGTGAGATGCTGAGTCCACTTACCAGATGTGTGCCCCTGCCGGGAGTGTGTGTGCATGTGTGTGTGCTGTGTCAGGTCTATCGTCCTGTCTATCTGGAACATGCGCAGGTCCTCCTCGTCTAAAGCGATGTCGCCCCAGAATACAGCTGGAAGTTAAGAGAGAAACATCTGCTATAACCACAGTCAACTGCAGAATCACTAGCATCATCATTATGCCTGGAAATGACAGGTGTGTGTGCACTCTTTATGATTCAAACGCAAGTTCTTGACTCAACCTGCATCAGATCTCGGGTCTTGCTTTTCCACCTTCTCCATGTCTCAGGTCTGCATTATCTCAAAAGTAAATTTTTAACAGATCCAACAGGAACCAAGAAAAGTCTGATACTGTTAATTCAAGAGCGTTGCACTCTGGGTGGGAGGCAGCCATGTTGGTTGGTGTGTTTTTTGGTTAGTGAGTTAGATGTCCATGTAGGTGTGTGGTATTTTTCTGGAGTGAGCCATCCCCAGTGAAGTTCACAGCTTATATTTTCTTTTATACATAGATTTGCATATCTTGTGGTGCAACGAAAGAAAGACTTGCCACTGAAAAATCATCTGTTTTGTTCTTTGAGTGCGTTTGTCATTAATAAAATCCTTATAAAAAGATGAAATGAACCAGGAGTTAGAGGTTGACAAAGAAGAAGTGACTCATGATAAATCTGAGGGGGTAAAGTGAAAGAGCAGCACTTGCTCCTCCCTCATTATCACAGCTAAGGTGCTCTCGAGCGAGGCCTTTAAGTCCCAAATGCAACTCATTGGTCAACAAATCAGACTGTGGTTGTACTATGGCGGCGTGAGTGTGGACAAAGAGAGCAGTGAAGCCAATATGATTAAATATATGTTAAAAAATGTATATTCCTCATTAACCCGGCGTCATCCCAACCATGGTTTGAGTCAATAATGGAGACAACAATAAAAACTCTACAAGGGCTTCAAAACAATTTGTAGGCTGCGGCTTTGCAAACGAGCAGTGAACACTGACCACTTTTCTTCAGCATGTGGATATTAAAACCACTAGACCCGAACAAAATTGGATCCAGTTAACAACATTTCAGAATGATGTCCTGCTTTTTTTGTTTTCCCCAAGGCTGTTCAGGCTTGGATTTATTTGCACTTAAGTTCAGTTCAAGTACAAACTGTTTGACCCACTAAGACCTCCAGTACAGAGCTCTAACAGTCTTTGATTAGGTAAATACAGTGTGCACTTCTACAGCGGGCAGTAGGCTACAGTCGCTGTCACACAAGTACAATCCTGGTACAGTTCACGTACCAGGAAGTAGCTCATGTGTTTTCTTTATCTGCAGAGGTGAAGTCATCACATAAATTGAATCTTCTAGTTATTTATTCTCTGAGTTATAACAACACTGTCATTCCACAGTACAGTCATTGTAGTTTCACTCCAATTATACACCCGATACTACACTCAAATACCTAGAAACTTGTCTTTGATATCAGCCAGAGTGCCCAGAGTGCCCAGAGAGCTTAGTACAGCTCCCCTCCCTCCCTATCCTCCTCTCTGTGCCTTTCTCTGACACCCACACCCACACAGTCACCCGCCTCCGGTGGTCTTACAGTGGTGTGATATCAGGCTATGTGTAAGCCTTTTGGCAACTGACACTCCCACCACTGTCCCCTTCCTCCCTCCCTCCCTCCATCCCTGCCAACTAGGACCACTCCAGCCTCTCCCCCTCATCCTCACAACCTCCTTTTCTCCCTCTTTCCATACAATCTGACGAAAGGTTTCAGCTTGACTCGTCCACACTGTCCACAACCATTAAAGGATATATTCACATTTGGTCAAGTCTGTCTTAAAACAAGACTCGCACGTCCTTAAAACAGTTATCGGTCACTGTAATAATTCCTCCTCTTCACTTGACTGGAGAGGTCCCTTCCTAACGTGACTCCAATGTAAGTGCTGGGGGATAAGATCCAGAGTCCTCAGCCAAAGCTAATATGAGGCATCAGCAGTCTGACTTAGTTAAATCAATTTTTTGTTACTATCCATCCACTGCAGCTCAGCAAGGCAATGCTGTCTGTGGAAACACATAGAGAGGCTGACTGACTGCTGGAGCCCCATATTAACTTAGAATTTAACTTTGAATTATTTCCAATAACTCTTTCAATGTACTGTACACACACGAGCATATGAGTTGTGTTTTGGGACGCACTTAAAAAAATGAGAACCTACCCTTTAATGTGTACATACCACTGTGCTCTCATCCTGTAGTTTGCACTGTGGACAAATCAAGAGCAAGCGGAAACCAGTTAAACCCACGGTTTCCCTCGTAAATGTCTGATCATTCAGAGTTGTTTAAATAAACAAACTACAGTGTCTTTAGTTTGAAATGTAGGCAATGTATATCCCGACAGTATGGCTTTCTCAGAGACGAAACACTGAAACCCTGTTGCTACAATCTAACCAGCTGTAAATGGACTAATTTAAAAGTTCACAACTTATACTTTTGTTCATATATATTATTTGCATGTCTTGTGCTGCGACATAAGAGATATTTGTTTTGTTCTTTGTGTGTGGTTTGATAATTTTGCGTTTGTCATTAACAAAATCCTGATAAAAAGAAGAGGTTGACAAAGACGACGTGACTCAGGATAAATCTGAGTAGGTAAAGTGAAGGAGCAGCCTTGTTGTACCTAGTTTAGCTCCTGAGTTTAGTTCATCAGTTAAGCTCTTCTGGTTTCATAGTTCCTGGAGCTTTTTAGTTAAAATTTGGGGTCAGATAAAGGCAGAATAAATGGCAAAACAATAATCAAAATGTGTGCGGAACGCAATGTTTCAAAATTTGGAGCGTTAAATGAGAAGTCTGTGGGCAAGCCGCAATTACATTATTCTGTAGGTTTGTGGTGGTGCGTGCAAGAGTGCATGTACCGCCCATAACAAACGCTTTTTCTCTTATCTTAATATCACTCCTGTTCCCACAGCATGCCTCATCTGCCTGTCTCTCTTCATCATCTTACTCAAAAACTTTCCTCCCTCATTGCTCCGGCTTCCATCCCCACATATGTGTGTGGCTGTGTTTCTATCGCGCAGCCCTCGGCATCAGACAAAGCACATCTTGGATCCCTTGTTCACCCACTTTCTTTTTTCTCTCCTTCTCCATCTCCCAGCCTCTAACAATGAACAACTGAATGATAACCATCGCTAAATGATTAGCTGAGCGGAGTTACTGCCCTCCACGGGGATTCAAGACACTAATACATTAACAATGGCATGGGAGAAGCTTGTCACTTAGCTAATCAGGATTGCCACTAAAGGAAATGGGGGGTCAGGGTGCCATTGTGCTGGACTCTGAGCTATTGTTGCAGTGAGGAGCAAACCACAATGACCACAGATGGTTTACAAATCATGACATCAGATACAGACTGGGAGTGTGTGCTGTTGAATGGTGGTTATATGATATGTTGGTTGGATAGATATGAGGATAATGTTCCGATCTAAAAGATGCTGTAATGTATTTATTATTATCTGTATTATTTACTATTGTATATCATGTATCTATTATGTAGACAATACTACATGACACTTAAAGGTTTTAGTCTAAAACCTTAAAGAAATTATGTTTATATTAAAAAAAATATTACAGATACATAAAAAGGTGTTTTTAAAATCCATATAGCTTTAACATTTATTATGTATAAGTCCATATATGTTTTGGGAAATACGCTTATTCTCTTTCTTACCTACAGACAGACAGCAGCTGATTAGCTTAGCTTAGCATAAAGAGTGGAAACAGGGGGAAACAGCTAGTTGATCCAAAGGTAAAAATTTGGACATGGATACAGATTAAACAAATGAGATATAACATATTAATTAGTGAGCTTTAGAGGTGCTGGTAGGCGGACTTTGGTACCTTTGGAGAGAGCTAGCTGTTTCCTCCTGTTTTTTGTTCCATGCTAAGATAAGCTAACCAGCTGCTGGCTGTAGCTTCATATTTAGCATACAGATATAATGATCTTCATGATTGGTCTGTGAAATGTCAGAAAAGAGTGAGAAATGACCATCAAAGTTTTCCACAGGGCAAAACTGTTTGTTTTGTTCAACCAATAGCCCAATCCCCCAAAATATTCAGTTTACTATAATTCAAGACAAGTAAAGGCATCAAACCTTCATATTTGAGAAGCTGGAACTTTTAAAATTTTGGCATTTTTGCTTGAAAATTTATTATTAATTATGCTGCATTATTCTGTGCCCTGTTTTTCTGAATAATATGGATTTTAGTAATTTGACAAGCAAGTTTACCATCACACAAGTGGTACAGATGCAGTTATAAAGGAGGTTTGATCAGTTGGTGATGCCGTGGTAGGCATCAGTCACAACCAATCACGTCAGCTCATTTACTGTTTGATTTGTAATGTTACTTCAGTGTTTTTTTTTCATTTCTGCAGCTGGAAAACATTTTTTTTTTATTTACACAATAATGAAATGTGCAGATGTAACAAACTTTGTAGCACAATAAAATGTGTTAACGAGATTTTAAAAAAGGCTACATTCTGTGAGCCACTGGTCGAAAAGCGCAGCAGTCAAACTTGACATATATAAAAGAGGTTTATTTGACTGTGAAGAGGTTGATGTCGGAGTGACTTTGCCATATAAAGCCACAAAAATAACACAATTACACCAGCACTTGTCCTAAGATGTGGTCTGAACAGGCGCTGGTACAAATATTTTTTCTGACACCAAATTGCACTGTGGGCGACACAATTTCTACTGACACTCCCCTCTACCGCAAAATCTGCCAAAGTGGTGTCATAGCGAGCCACAAAAAACTACCAAATGGCTGCAAAAAAATCCACTTACACCCAAAAAGAAACTCACATCTCACCAGCAAAAGGTGAATTCTCATATAAACATAGACCGTATCACATTGCACCTGCATTAGAAATGATATTCCCCTGGCTTTTGTTTCTATTTGTGGGGCAGTGTGTTCGTGACATTACACACCTTGTAGTTTCAGATATTTCGGGACAACAAGAGAAACTACAAGGACTAAAAGTTTTCTGGAGAAAAGGAGCTGACACAAGCAGAGATACCAAGCGAGGAGGGAGAGTACAGTGATAGTAAGTTGGGCCCATTGATTGTTGGGGTCTTGTTAATCCATAGAGATACCATAAATAGCCCAAAGTCAAGCCAGTGGGTGAGGAGGGGTGAGGACAGTGAGGCAGGGAGATGCAGGAGGAAAAGTATTGATCCAAAAACCCCAGGACGTCCCAGGAGACCTACATCATGCTGACCAGGGCCTTACTGTTCGCCCTTCAGCAGGGGCACTGCAGCAAACACACACACAGGGACACACACACACACACACACACAGGAATAATGCACCAAACACAAACTGAGAGGCAGACTTCCCTCACACGCATCCAGTTTGGAGAGCGAGCACATTTGGTTTGTGTTGTATTGATCAACTTCTCAGGCAGACAGAACTAATGTCGGCTTTCTGTGAAAGTTTACTCTGCAGCCCGCTAACAAATGTCAAAGAGATGTACAACAGTGCCTCTGTGTGATCGCGTGTGTCTCTGTGAGAGCTGAAATATCAACATTTTTCAGCTCAGCGTCACGCAACAATGCCCACTGAAACCTAATTGGCACCTGAACAATACAGTACAAGCGTATACTTTGATGTTCCTTCCCGGGGCCCATAAAGTACAAATCAGCCTGATCCCAAACTTTTTCAGTGCTTAGCTGTAATCTCTTAAGACGCTGATAAGACAGTAACAATTTAGAAACTGAACAATTAAATTTGCATTTAGCATATAGATGCAATAAAAAACTGTATAATACTGAAAACATCTAGTTCATTATTCTGTTTTTAATTGATGACTCAATAATTTGGGTAGAATAGCCATTTTTTTTGAAGGTTTTTGTTAAAGTTACTTGTACGTTTTTTTACAATTATTAAGGTGACATTTCCATCATATTCAGTCTCACAATTTATTTGTCTCCTGCTTGAATATTTATAGTTCCTATTTTGTGATCACCTTAAAGCCACTATGTTTGTAAGTTTTATGTTATTATAGCATCTTTCCAATATTCTGATGGCATAAGCTTTTGTTTCTGTAAAATGACAATCTTGGAGGCAATCCCAGCTGTCTATTTTCTTTTAAAAGTTCAGACACTACATGAATAAAATGGTTTTCTCTCAAACTATCCTCCAAAACGTGACTCCACTGCTGAAAAATATATTGTTTCCATTCAGATATGCACCGATTTAATGTGTTGAAATGACTGAATGGGTCAGAGCTGAAGACATTTGAGTGTTTGCATGTACAGATTTGTATTACATGTACCCACATTCGTAAACAATACATTGATCTACAGTATACATTGATATAGAAATGATAATTTAGTATGAATACTTTTTAGGACCCGTTTCCCATATTATTTGTTACTATAAGAGATTTATCTGTTCCTTTGACATTTTACAGACACTACAGTACAATACAGTAGAGAATTATGCACTGCTGAGTTATGCACTCACACTGCACTCACTGGGGTGTATCTAACACAAACACACACACATCTCACTAAGCTCCTCATTAAGCAAATATAAGGTCACACTGTAGGTGGGCTAAGATGTGTGTGTGTGTGTGTGTGCATGTGTGTGAACATGTGCATGTGTATGAGCCCTTCCACTTGTGTGATATTATTATACTGTATAGAACTGTGACTGTGAACGTACTGTAATATGAAAAAGAGATTATCTCGGCCCTGTTTGAGGATTTTCTCCAAAAGTAATTATTGTGCAAGCTGCTTGATCCATATTAACCCTTTGTGAGCAACAACAGGTGCTGCAGTTCGAGCTCGCTGTACGCCGACATCGTTGAAAACAGTCACGATGTGGCAAGGTTATAAAAATGCACGCCCAAAAACCATACAGCAATAAATACACCATACTACCCAGCTGAGTGGGCCATTAAAGTGGTACTCATCCACCCAAATTTTCCACAATTCAGTCTGCCCCTGTAAGATGGAAAGACGGTTGTTAATAGTTTGTAGTCTACATCAAATGGAGGCTGCGGTCAGCTTGGATCGTATTTTTAGCAGAATATGGCCAAATACAGCATACTGCTACTGTCTCCATCCTTACACATGACACTGTCGAGCTGAGCTAGACGATAAGTCCATTCACTGATCGATAGAAAATGTATTATTTTGATAATCGATTAATCGTCACAGTCGTTTTTTCAGCAAAAATGCCAAAAATTCACTGGTTCAAGCTTCTAAATTGTGAATATTCTCTGGCTTTCTTAGTCTTATATCATACTAAACAGAATATATTTTGGTTTTGGAGACAAATTTCACAGACTATACAACAAATCGATTAATCGAAAAAATAATCAACTGATTAAACAACAATGACAATAACTGTTAGTTGCAGCCCCACTGTCGAGCTAATGAGTAGTCTCGCCTGTTGGTTTGTGCATGTATGAGCGCTTACATCCTGCTCTTCCATTGGTCAGAACTGCCTGTCCAGCTCACCCATTGGCTGGCCTGACAAACCTGCCACCAACTCATTCATTTGTCTGACTGACTACTCGTCTTACAAACAAAACATCGATTCACTACTTATTTTCTTACCTTCACTATGTGTACAACAGTAAATTTGTATTAAACTTCTACTCATGTTTTGTTTTAATTATTGAAAGTGCAGCATCAGGCAAATGAGCCAATGAGTGAGCTATGATAGAGCCGTTCTCACCAGTGGAGGAGCAACAGGTGGGAGTAATATCACACACAAACCAATGTGTGCAGGGTCGTTTATGAAGATTGAAATGGAAGAACTATACATTGTCTATGAACTGTATTTAACTATATATTGAACTCCATCTTGTAGATTGCAAATATACTTTTGTACATTCCTTAGCAAATATTTGTGCACATTCCTGCTTCATTTATATAACAGTCATATTGTGTATATTGTCTTTATCTTTATTTTATAATATTTTATTGCCCATTTTATAATTAATTTATGCTTCTGACTTGCAGTACTTGCTTTCACCCTTTCTTATATTTTTCTTCTTACTATGTGTAGGAGCCAAAATAGCAGTTTTTCTTTATATTTAAAAAATAATACTCATTATTTAAAGATTTCACATACTTTTTGGTTATAGTTCTGATTCACTGATTTTGATTGATAGTTTGGCCACTGATTGGCAAATCGGCTACACCCATAGTAATTTGGGGTGTGGTATAATTAGCAAAGAGGAGTTGGAAACGCTCGGGAACAATGGAGTCCTCGCTTTAGTTGAGACCAAACACAACTTTTTAACCATCTTATCTCATCTCATCGTGTAAGAATCTATTAGTATCATCTTCTATACATCTACTATCATCTATTTTCTCTCTTTCACAAACACACATACATTTTAATCTGACATTGTTTATTGCATTGGCCTACAACATTTTGGTAGGATATTTGAGTTTATTTATTATTTTCAAACAACGAACGCATGGTGCCTGGATCTACAACAAAGGTGCGTTAAAACAACTCTTCTATTGCTGGGGCAGTGACTATAATTTTGTAACAGGAAATAGCCACTCTTTTAAGTTAAATAACTGTGTTTGGTCTCAACTAAAGCTAGGACTCCATTGTTCCCGAGTGTTTCCAACTTCCCTTTGTTAATTATACCACAACCCCAATAACTATGGGTGTAGCCGATTTGCCAAACAGTGGCCAAGCTATCAATCAAAATCACTGGGTATCACTGGGTATGTTTATTGTTATGCAACAACATACCAAGACAAGCTCCTTTTATGTGAAAACCTACTTGGCAATAAATCTGATTCTGGTTCTGACTGTGATCATGCTTTGGCAAAATTATAACAGTTTGAAACATACTGAGCATACAGATAGACAGCAGAGAGAAAGGGTAAAACAACCCTACCACCAGACAAGAACGTCAATATTGGACGATTTTGCCAAGATTTCTGCCAATTCTCACGTTCTACAATATCTGTGCATGGCAACTACATTATGTTTAACGTTCGGGTAAGGTTCATGGCTAAGTTTGGGAAAGATTGTGGTTATGTTTAATAAAAAGGTGAATGTTGATTGCAGGGTGCTGTGACAGGGTGCGAACTCTGGTCTCCTGCATGAAAGTCAGATCCACTATCACAACGCTCCACACACTTACTTTCTGCCACACTACATATAGGGAATACTACTTCCTGCATCTGCATTGAATGTTGCATTGAATGTAAATTGTAAGGTGTGGAATCATCCATTGTTCCCAGGCATACTGGGCTGGATTATGCTACATGAGTGGTTTGAGAAGTTTTTATGGATGTTTTGATACTAGTCTCAACTGGAACCCATTCCTATTTTGAAACCAAGCTAACCACAGCCTCCACTGTCCATTGTGGGAAAAAGACAAAGCTTCACTTGAAGTATCACTTTTAGAGAATTTAGGATGGAATAACAATGTGCCACTTCGCTATGTAAGGTGTTGCAACGCAAAGAGATGCTGGAGTCGTTGATGTCATCGGTCAGAAATGTGCTTTTAGAGAAAAAACTGAAAAATGTAGAAGCTTCATCCAAGTTCAAAAAGTTCACACCCCCACCCTCCTGCAAGTATGTGTGTGTGAGAGAGAGCGAGAGAGAGAGAGAGAGAGAGAGGAGAGGATAATCTCAACTTTTGTGACATAAGATGAAATAATTGTGAACAAAAGAGCACAGTGTTTATGTGTGTGTGTGTGATCATGTAGGACTTAAGTAGAAAATTAAATTGATACCATGACAATTACAAACGTTGCCAGTAACACAGACAAGTTAAGCTGTGACTTTTATGCTATAGTTCACAAAAACTCTGAAACACAAACACACACACTAATTATATGTTTTTGCTGGCTTAAACACAGTCCAAGACACTGACAAACACCAAATTACACACCTCTGCACTGACACATCACTATGTTCACCTCCAGCACAGTGTGTGTGTGTGTGTGTGTGTGTGTGTGTGTGTGTGTGTTTGTCTACAGATAAGGATAGGCAAAGTTTCTTCATGCATGAACACAGCTAAAAACAGATGGCAGAGCAGTGAGGCGAACAACTGGACATCTGAAACGACCCGGATATAAAGCCCAGACTGATCATAAACAAATCCAATTAACAGGGAAATACTGTCAGGCTGCCATCAGTTCCCAAGGGAAACCACTTAAATTTTAATTTTTTAAACGTAACTCACAACAAATCCAACTGCGTGTGCTGCTGTGCAATCTGTATGACCTGATGAGAGCACATCGGACCAAAAACAAGGGCCAGCGATGGAGAGCGCACGTAAATATCACTCTGAAGCCACAGTAAAATTACAAAGTAAAGGTAAAGAGATTATTTAAAATAAAAAGGTTATTGAGTTACTTTTGCAAAAACAGTCCCTGTGTCTGTAACACTGCATCTGAATTTAAAATGTAGATAATTATAATTTTCAAGGCAAAGTAAAAGGAACATCTGCGACTTCAAAAGAGCACACATTTAAAGAGCACTCCACCACATAAACTGAAGGGGATAAAAGGCAAAGAAATGTTCGGTATGAGACAAAAATAACATAATATCATATGACACACACACAGAGAGAGCTGGTGTAACCTCCTAATCACATTACTGTGACACTGAGATTCCTCTCCAGCAGGTCATGGGTTTGGCCAGACATTGTGACGGGACACGATCATGGCTCGATTTAAGCATCAGGGTGTCCTGGGTGTGCACCCAGAGGCCCGACAATGAACAAAGATCGGATGAAAGATAAATAACAGAGAACAATGTTATTTTTTTGTGAGGATGGTGGACAGTCGTGCTCTGTATGTCTTTCAGTCTGTACATCAGGTGCGACTACATACCTTCACTAATTAAAGGACTAATTTCTTTGAGGTTTGATGTAACATTGATTTACTAAGAGTAATGAGTTTCATAGACAGATTAAATCAGGTTTAGACATGACATCTGACACAGCTGGCTAATATTCAAGCAGTTTCAAACAAAAAAGTGACTTTAAGGAGCTTTATAGCGAGTTTCAGCCCATTGTTTATCTGTCCGACCCACAACTTTACTGTTTTGGTTCACTCTCACCGCTCTCATAGCGTTGATATTTACTTCAGGAGTTGGTAGAGACCAATAGAAGAGCTAAGAGAAAGTGAATATTGGATTTACATTCATCAGGAGGCCACAAACATGACTCCAAATGAATGATAATGTCTCTCCATAACTGCTGGATGTGGTAATAAGCCAACAAGTTTGCCCTATCAACTTAAAAGGTGGCGATATCTCAGTGTTGTTTTAGCAGCCCCCAAGGCCAAAAAGTCAAGAAACCTTGTTAAGTGGACACATGTTGGTATCCGTATCAGAGTTGTGCTTTTCTAATATAAAACACAGCACAAACAACGCACATATGTAATATTAGGTAACCTAAACATTGAGGAAAAACTGCTCTCTTTTTCTTGTTGTTGGCACTGGTTTCTCTATGTTTGAGTCTGCACCAGTGGCTATACAGCTGGCTGGTTATCAATGCAGCTGGCCCGATAAAGCAGGGAAAACATCAAGAAGGATGAGGACACCAAGTTATATCCAAGTGTATTCTGTAGTATTCTGGTTAGCTGCTTTGTAGGCATAATGCTCTATAGTACAGTGGCTTGTGCAAACTCTGGATGCTTGCACATTTGGTGTGAAAGACGGGCTACACACAGCTCTTACATACAACTTTCAAGCACCAATGGATAGTGTTGTTGGAAGGCTACAGTTGGAAACCCTAGCAATTGCCTGATTCTAGCAAAATCTGGATCACTTTTTGTTAAATTATGGAAACAGATAAAGGAATGGCAAAAGGAAAAAGTGGGCAGTTTACTAGTTACTTTGTGAGCATTTCTGTAATCTGTAATGACTGGCAATTTTATAGCCAGCAGTGTAGCATAATGTGGCTAATATTGCCCCTAGCTAGTTGGTAGAAATAATGTGGGGATGTCTGTTTAAAATGGTGATAACTAGCCATTGTTTGGTTGTTGTGTCAACTGTGAATACATCTGTTAAGATTCTCAGTCATCCAGGTCAGTGTATACCTAGAAGTACCAAGTCAAGGGCAACTGAACTTGCTTTAGGTTCATGAAGATTTCATGAAGATGTTTTGCCTTTACTCATGTGACTCTAAAGACTGTCGCACAACAGCCAGGTGGACGGACGACCCACATGTGACCTCAATGACTCATGAGGTGTAAATGCTCCTACAGAGGTTAAAGGCCTGGGACTCCCCACCAGTCAGTCAGAACTGAGGAAGCCTTTTGGATGAGAGGAGAAATGTCTTTAAGAACCTAAAGCGAGTCCAGTTGCCCTTGACTTAGCACTTCTAGATAACTATACATGCATACATGTATAGTTATAGTTATAGTATATGTATAGTCTTTTTTTTTTGTACAGCAAACACAGGAAGGCTTGTTTCTAGCTAAAGTACCAACCTACCAGACCTAGCTAAGAGTGTGTAGCTGTGCGTCATGCTGTGCGGGGAGGCTGCATCTGTGACCACAGCTGGGTTCCTTCAATACTAGGGTCGGCTGAAAAAAATAGGAGTTTGACTGTAAGCAGAAGGTGGCAATAATGGGTGTATGCGAATGATTTTTGCTGCTATAAATACCATCAGGAAAAGCTAGGTGACATAAAAGCAGCCAGACATTTAATAATTGAGCAATGCGCGGCAGGTGGGCGGGGTGACGGCGGTGCTGACTCATGGCTTCTGCAGCTCCGGAACAATGACGCTCCAAAACAAACAGTCGGCTCTCAGCGAGGCCGCAGAGTTTGTGCTGAGGCGGGAATCCTGAGGAAGACTTCGGAAGCTCAGTGGCAGGAGCACTCTGCTCGGGAAAATCCTGTTTAATATAATATGAGTGAGATCGCTCGTCCTCTCGCTCACATACACACACACACAACGCAGCCACAGTGTCGAACACACACGCATACACACATTGCTCTAGTTTCCTTCCTACTGAGGAATGGGGGAAGGGGTGAACAGTAGCTGCAGCTCACTGTCACGACATGGTGGGCTTCACTCTCTCTGACTAAAAAACTCAAGAGCACACACACAGTATACATGGGCACACACACATTCAGCTGTTTCAGATACACCTGGTGCACTGATAGAATACAAAAGTGTTAAACTTATATCAAAACAGCTGTATGAACCCCCACAGTAGCTAAAATGCCACCTGAATCCAGAAATACTGGTTATGTGTTGTTTCTACCGAGCTTTCCTTCAATTGCTTTTCTGTTTTACGACAGCCGAAAAACTTGGCCACTAGAACTGAGGCAAAGATGTGTTAATGCGAGTTGAAATTGATTCACAATTGGCGCTTATCCTAAGGCTGTACGACTTCACTTCATGAATGTACAGAGACAAGAGAAAAAAGCTGAGGGTCTGGAGAAAAGTCGCAGGAAGAACTGGAGTTCCTGGTAAGTTTTTGGCTGTCACAGAAATGCCTAGACACACTAGAGGTTTTTATAGGTCTACACTGCTAGTAACAGAGACCGAACCCAGGATCTGAGTCCTCTCAGGTCTGTGTGTCACCATGTCTAAGTGGAGACCTGAGTGAATGCGAGTGGAACCGCCATCAGGTCTGATCACACGAGGAACAATGATCATTACAGGAGAAAATTGTGTTTTTTGAGGCGAGAAAGAGATTGAGAGAAACTGTGAAGTGCGGGGAAAATGAAATGTACTGCTGTTTCATCGTGCTGTTACCGGTGTTGGTGTTCTCTCTCTCTTTGGGTCCGTTCAGGTTGACTGCATTTTGGACCAGTACTACTTGTCTTAAGGTCCTTTTTGGAACAGGTCTCTTTTTTTGGAAATTAATATGTGCACATCAGTTTCAAGTACGTTTTCTACTCGTCTGTTTTGTATCACGAAGACCTCTAACACAGTCACGCGTCAAAAAACACAAAGTCGGTGCATATATTGCTGGATAGCTAAAAGCTACAGCTAATGCCTGTACAGTCATTGCATTGCCTGTTTGTGGTGAATAAACACAGACTATAAAAAACTTGCATTCACTTTTACACAGTTTGCACAAACCAAAGATGGTGCAGTACAAAGTTTTCTGACACACAAACAACCAAGGATGTCAATGCATTTATCAGACTGTGATGAACCAACATGACAGTGATTTTGAAACATAATGAAAATATTAGTGAGGGCTTAAACTGGAGCGCCCAAGACCCTACAAAGGCACAGCGCTGAAAATGTTTGGATGCAAACTACGTCAAACTCTGCGAATTACTGAAAACAACTAAATTGCAAACAGGTGTTTTTCTTCCCTACACCTGTAAAAAACAGACAACAGCGATATCGTGTATAACATCAGCACTGCATCTCTACCCGCTCCGCTAATATTTAGCAGCTGACTTTTATCTGAACATCAGAATGAGCTTGAGCCATCGTGAACCACTTCATGTAGGCAGCAGGGTGGAGATCGTCTGTCAAGTGGAAGGTCCTGCTGCAAGCTCCACATGGAAACAGTGATGTAACTCGTCATTTTACTTGAGTGCTCATGAAGTCGACAATAAATCACTACACCACACTCCATGTGGAGAAAAGAATAATTCCTCCCTCCAGTATTTGGGGGGAATGTATTGCCGTCAAGCTGCTTTTAAATAGACTGGCTCAGATTTTGCATTTTTTATTTTTCTTTGAAATCATACTCAATCAATTGTTTCCACCCTTGTTGCAGAGTGAAATCTTATTGTAAATCCTGCACTGTAACACCTGAGATGAACACCCATAAGCAAATGTACATTATGTATTGTACTATACTGTTACATTGCTGTTGTATCTGAAGAAGAGAACAGGCAGTTGGTCTGAAGAAATGACCCACAGCTTCATTCGGACATTGTGGTTTGTTTAGCTTTCACTCCGTTTGTGTGAGCATTTTATGAGAACAGTGATTTGGAAGGAAGCATGAATGACTCTTGAGTGAGCGTAGGAGCTCGTGCACGTCCGTGTGAGTGTGTGCGTGCGCGCGTGTGTGTCATCTCCAGCTGAGTAGCAGGATGCAGACAACCAGGAAGAGATAAGCGCGGGTGAATGGAGGGAGCTCTACATGTGTGTGTGTGTGTGTATCTCGAGTGTGTGCGTCTGTGTGCATATGTGTGTGTGTGTGTGTGTTCGCGTGGGGAAATCACTTCACAAAGGCCTGGAAGTGTGTGTTCTCCTGTCTACCAGCGCGGGACTCGGAGGAGATAAGCAGACAGCCAAATATTCCCCTTGTGTTTTCCCAGCAAAAACAGGAGGCGGAATACCAACCACTCAGACCGATGCCACAGGGTCAGGCCTGGAATGAGCCGCGCTTCCACTTCTTACAAGCTGCACACACACACACACAGAAAAACACCGCCGCCAACTTTTTACACACTGACAACAACATGGGTCTAAACTAAAAATTGTCTTCATTATCGATTCATTTTGATTGTTTTTTTTTCAATTTCTGCATGGATGTGCAAATGCAAAAAATTGTTATTTTTAGTCGTACTTCCCCAGACACTGTAAACTTGTGAATCAATGTGCATGCATGTACTGTACACGCATGGACTGCGACTGGTGCATTTGTGCGTGCATATCTGTGTATGTATTCAGATGTTAGAGGTTTATGCGCGAGTACGTATTTGTAGATGTTGGGAAGATGCACTTTGATGATTTACCGTGGGACAGTTTTGGAGACGTGGTTGTGTAAATCGAAGATTAGTGTAAGATGGTGTAATAGAATGATTTGGCTTGTACTTACTTGTCTGTCCTTCCAACAGTATAAAACTCAAAGATATTTATTTCACAATGTTATAAAACAGAGAAATAAGCAAATCCTCACATGTGAGAAGCCAGAATCAGTGAATGTTTGGCATTTTAGCTCGATATGCTTGAATAACTATGCTTGACTAAAGATCAATTGCTAATTGTTAACATGAATGAGAAGATGGAACGTTTGAACATCTACCGTTTCATGGAAATTGAGAAAACTCGATCTGCAGATAAGAACCCTGTGATTCGGCCGATAGCTCATGAACAGCTACTAAATTTCATCACTAGTCCTTGCACTATGCACGTAATGTAAGAGGAGGATGAAAGTGAATAAGGTGAATGGAGATGAAATCCTGAAAGCGCTAAACACAGATTAAAAGACTGAACACAAAATGAAAATTAGAGACGGCACAAACCCATAAAAACTTAATGTAAGGATGCGAACAGATGTAGATTTGATCCGGGTGGTGTTAATTGCCATGAAGACATATCCACTTGATTTGAAAATGTTTCAACTTCAGCAAAACATTTACGGCTATCCTGTGTATGACTCCATTAATATACAGACAAAGTACAAATGGAGAGTGTTATAATAAAAGTTTTGAAATCTGTCACACATACACATGCATGTTGTTAGGTAGCTACAATGAATGTCCATACTGTCCCTTGGTTGTTTGTGCAAACAAGAACTGCACTCCAGCAATCAAACTGGCATGAATAATGCGAGGCCAACATTTGATTTGTACTTAATCTCAACTCAGCGTGCATACTATGTAAATGTGACGTCCCCAGTTCAAGTCCAGACAGAGACCTTTGCCGCATGATGCCTCCCCTTCCCTCTCTTTCCCCGCGTTATTGGGTGCTCTCTACAGTCAGTTATCTAAAAAAAGCAAAACAATGCCTTAAAAATAACATTAAAAAAACAAAAGATCCTGTAAAATGAGCAGACATGATTTTACTAAATCAGAAGAAACAGAAACAGGTATCAGTTACGGAGAGCTCTGGAAAACGGGATACTCAAGTGTGCAAATGCTGCGAGAAATCTAAGCGTGTGAGTATGAATACATTCTTTATGTACACTGATATTTCCAGCAAATAAAAACATTGCCTGTGTTTTCTCACTCAGTTATTTTAACCTACAAGAGTCGCTCAGTTACTCAAACATATGTAGACTGACTGTCTCCCTGTAACCTGCCGGGCTTCCATCCAAACACACACACACACACGGTAAGATCTTAGCATAACTAAAAACCACAGAGTCATGGGATTGCAGTATCAACATAAAATCACCCACACAGAGATCAGTGTAACATGCACATGAAAACACTCACACACACACACACACACAGAGACACACACACTGGCCAGTTTCCAGGGTTGTCAGGTTTGTGTATTTGGTATGCGAGGAATGTGTGTCGGTCAGCGTGTGGACGCTCAGCATTCTGGGTGGAGTTCTTATCAGTCCAACGTGTCATCACAGAGAACATTAAGGCTGCAAAGTGCCATTAAAACACATCTACGAACACATACGTGTACACAAACACATCTGCACGTAAACACGCAGTCAGACGGGTGTAACCAAAACAAGAATCTAGAAGAAGATGCTTACAACATCACAACATCTTTCTTGCAACTGTGCCCAAACAGAAAAGGAGAGGAGAGGTTCAGATTCCTCCACCTGCTCTGTAGGAATGATGCTGGTACTGTAGGATGGCTAACATACAAATGATAATCCTTACTGGTCATTGAGCTTTGCTACATGGTCTGGACAAAGAGGTGGTGATTGTGTTCTTTATGTTAAAAGAAGTTTGACACCTGTCTGACCAACACACAAAAACATAAGTGCAAGATGAAGGCAGACTTAAAGCCGGCAATTGAGCCTTTTTAAATGCCAACCAAACTGTGTTCATAGCCTCAAGTATCGAAAACTGTTCAATAAAATGAAAAGTGAAAGTTGGCATCGGATGCCTGTTGAGATTCTTGCTCTTATTTACCTACATCTGGAAATCACAACACTTAATTGTGATTTCAAACTGTTTTTAGGCAAAGTTATATGACTAAATGTCTGTATTTCTCAAACTCATTACTGAAACTCAGGTTTCATATCGGTACCAGCATTGAACATTTTCAAATTATACCCAGACTCATGAGGACTACAGTAAGTAGATGGACTGGACACTAATAAATACTGTACACACAATATGTATGAAAAAAAGACAGAAAGACAGAAAGCTTATAGTTTAATACAACGACTGTTTAAATTTTAAGTGAATCTCCAGACTTTGTGTCGAAAACATGAGTTCATCTGGGTGGAGCACACAAAGATACCATGAATGACACACCTATGAAAGACCTATAATACACTGATGAAAAAATGTAAATTTTTAATGTATAAATCCCACTTTAAATCAGCAACAACAATTTGTTGACACAATAGACACATTCATTTATTTTAAATTTGTGTACATGTTCCTCCTTTCATTATATACACACATCTACTGTTTGTCTTATGAGACCAAACACAGTTTCACTGTTGTTCCACAGCAGCTCCCAGCCTGTCATTAAATGTCCAACAAAATTTTTATCACAGTGTGTGTGTGTGTGTGTGTGTGTGTGTGTGTGTGTGCAAGAGAGAGAGCGTGCATCAGCGCGTGTTGTGGTACAGTTGAGTCCAGCTGTTTCTCATCTTCGTTGATGGTTGATTTCACATCTGGATGCACGCGCAAACACACACAGGCACATACTTAAATGCGCATGCACAGCCTGTCGGTATATGCACAAACATTTCGGCCACAATCAGGACCCAAATTCTGCCTACAGGTGATGCGCGCACGGAATGTGCGTGCGCGCAGGAGGACACGGGCTTAGCAGGACAGTCACCGGGCTGCACGTGGCATCCACCCGCGGGATCACCAGCAACACTGACTTATCGGTTATGAAGGGTGGGGAAAGAGGGGCATCTGGACCAGTGTGTACACACACATGCACACACACACACGCTGTCATCTCTCATACACATGTACACGTGCCACCGCAGTGCCAGCTCGAGGGTAGTATCACCGTGACCAGATGCGCCAAAATACTTATTTTCAATGTTATTTTGTGATTAAAAAGTAAAACAGAGTAAATACGGGACTCACCAGCTTTGCACGGATCTTTGTAGTCAATGGTCTCCGCTCTGTCCTCTTCATAATAATCATAGTCTGGCTCCTCGTAGTCGAAACAGTTACAAATAGTCACTTTGCCCCAGAAAGTCAAGCCGGCAAACACCAGCGCGATCCAGCGCATCTTAGCGGCCAGTGCCGAGGGCACTCGGTCCATCTGAAGACTGAAATAAAGGAATAAAGGCCTCTCTGCTCGTCTCCTCTGCTGTTAGGAGATGGTCAATCCACTCTCAAAAGAAAGCATCGGCGGCAGGAATTTAACGGGTCATTGTGAAGATCGCTCTCCGCTCTGACAGTCTGCTTGTGGACACTGTAGGCTGCTGTAAGTTACTCTGGCCGGCTCTCCCCCATGGTAAAAGTACACTGAGGTATCTGTCTGTCCGTCCCGGTGTCTGTCAGTCAGCAAAGTGTCCGCTGAGGAGCTCCGCTGTCCTCCGCTGTGGCTTCGCAGGTGAGGCTGCTGTGGGGAAAAAACAAAGAGAAGGAAGAAGCGGTGAGGGGATCAGGACTGGATGATCTCTGAGCGCAAAGACGCGCGGCGGTGTGTCTGCTGCTCACACAAGAAACGTCCGCCTCGCATATTTCCAACCAGCAATGTTGTCTCACACTCTCTCGTCTAGTGCAATCTCTCTCTCTCTCTCTCTCTCTCTCTCTCTCTCTCTCTCCCGTGTCCGGTAGTGGTGCTGTCTCTCTCAACCCGAGTCAGCGCACCGCCTACACACACACACACACACACACACACACACACCGCAAAATACCTGCACTGTTCGACCCAAGTGGTGCAGAACCAAAACTTTCTTTGTCTTCTTTTGTCTCTATCCACTGAGTATTTGCTGCCGTTTTCATGTGCGCGCACACACACACACACACACACACACACAAAGAGACACACACACTAAAGACTCTGACAAAACGCGCATACATTTGGATAACCCACTGCAACAAATAAACTTTCTTTGTCTTCTTTTGTCTCTATCCACTGAGTATTTGCTGTCGTTTTCATGTGCGCGCGCGCACACACACACAGAGACACACACATACACTAAAGACTCTGACAGAAAGCGCATACATTTGGATAACCCACTGCAATAAATAAACTTCAGGGGCTCCTTTCGCATCTCAGCGCAGTGACAGTGGAGGAAGCGCGCACTGATCTTCACAGGTTATTGGACCTTCACTCACACGGATCCGTTAAATACAGTAAAACTTTCATTAAAAACCGGTAGCGGTAAAAGTAACACGGCGGCTACAAATTGTCCTGTGGGTTTTAGTATCCATCAACCCTTAGACCCGGTGTATAATGGGTGTTATCTGGTTATTTAGAGGCAGGTGCCAAGTAGGTGACAGCCAACCCATAAATGCCCAGAGGTAGTAGGCTATATAGACTCTGTTGCCTTTGTGATCATGACAAGTCTGTCCTTATACTTCCTCTCGTCTCCTTATTATCTGCCCTAGAGAGAGAGTAATGGAAAAAAAGATGTAAGGGCAGTTTAATTGCAATTAAGCTTAATTAGGCCTTGTGCGTAAAAAAGAACCTCAAGCCTCAGCACGTTGAACACCATGGCAGTGTAGATCCGAGATATATGCAGGTAGGCTATAGTGGCTTTCCTGTACAGTAGCATGACACATACAGTGTAAGATGGTAAAGAAACAGAGCCCCAAATACGCTTTGATATTCAGACGGTGCATCATTATTAACCAAAACATAAATAGCTGATTACATTAGGCCGAGGGTTTTTCTAGATATTTAGTTGATATTTGGTTTTGTCTATAAATTGAGCAAAGTTGATTGATAGATAGATAAATAGATAGATAGATAAATAGATCAGGCTGTCATTCAGCTATGATGTCTTCTCTAATCTGTCATAAACACTAACCTTGCCAGCAGTAGGTCGGTCAACAACAGATGAGTGGGCTGAGTTCACGTGGGTTCATGATCCTCCACTGCATCAGTGGTACCCACAAGTACACTGAAGGAACCTCTACTCAACTGTGTGTGTGTGTGTGTGTGTGTGTGTGTGTGTGTGTGTGTGTGTGTGTGTGAAACCAATTTTAAAATGGAGAAAAGCACATTTAAACTTGGTGTCTTTTCCCTAATTGTGCACGGACTGTAAAGTTGTCAACAACCACCCATAATCTCCAAAGTGCAACCTACACACACGCACACACACGGCAGACACAAGCAGTAAAAATAAAACAGCAGCAGTTGTTGACAGACAAGCGGTGCAACCTGTGAACACCTTGCCAAGGTAAATCCTTCTGAGACGAGTTCACCCTGCGTCTCCACAGCTTACCTGCTGCGTTTACCTGCACGGGGCGCGTCGGTTTGCTGCGGCGTCACGAAGCGACCCATCATGCTTCAAAATGCAGGGATCTTCTCGGGAGTCTCAGGGGGCCTCCGGTGTCACTCCGTACCGGTAGCTCCGAACGTGCCCGTCTCCCCCCATTTATTACCGGGAGATTACCGGAGCGCTGTCTCTGCTGCTCCCGACTAATCCTGCCCTCGGGGAGAGGTAGCGGCGCGCTGACGTCACTCTATCAATCCAGCCGCAAGCTGTCCACTACACACGGCCCGGGGCATGGACACAAATCCCCTGGAGGCTGCACACACACACACACACACACACACACACACACACACACACACACACAGGCGTTTAGTTGGTGTAGGTCAACACACTCCTGATTTTTGTCCCCAAAACAGGTGACAACTTGAGCCTTAATATTAGAAGATTAATGAGCTGGTTATTATATATGGAAGGACGGATCATCACCAAATCTCATTGAAAATCAGCAGGTTTAACACGTTATTATAAGGGTACAAATCACAGACTAATGCTTAACTAATAGTGATTTAATGTATTAATTAATGCAGGATCATGAATTCCTGTTGCTCACCATTAACAAATGATCAAGTCACTATGATCAGTTAAGGAATGTTAGCCTAACTGTATTTCTGTATTTCTATTTGTTATGTTAATGTTTGCATCTGACGACCAGTTTGATTATGAAAATAGCATGAGAACAGGTGCTATTCTGCTTTCAGAGAGGCTGAGCAAATACATGGGTATGAAATAAACTTTAATGTAACTGAAATCCAGCTAACTTGATCGCATATCCATTAATTTATGAAGCAACTGTGAATTCACATGAAATTTCAAGGTTTCACTTATTTATCGCCTTATTTTACTAGTCTTACAGTTTTTTTAAATTCCCGTAACTCCTGTTAATATCCTCTTGGAATAAGTGTTAGTTTGTGTGTTAGTGTTACTACTCTTGTGGCATCATGTCTGCTTTGTGTCTCTTTTGTTATTTGTGCGTGGATGACCAAACTAGTTTACCTTCTGGCGATTAATAAAGTTATCTAAAACTAAATAAACCAAAACTTGAGGCGTCGTGTGGAAAAACCTCTATACAAGAACATGTGTACGTGTTTCTATGTGTGTCTGTGTGTGTTCGTGGTCTGGATTTCCCTCCTGAGTAATTGCTAATTAACACTGGGGAAGGAATTGAGTGGCATTTGGGCCTCTCCAACCACTTACTGTACCTCTGTGTGGTTGCCATCCAGCCAATCTATTCAGCAAAATGCTTCCTTTTTAAATAGGATCCAGCTATTGAGATTAATGCTGTGTGCAGGTATTTGTGTCCCTATTTAAAGCTTTTATCGATCAGTGCGTCTCTGAAACTCTGTGAAAGTACCTCGCCAGCATTCTGACCCAGCACACTGACCACCACCACCCCTCCCTGAAACCGCACACACACTCACACACACACACACACACACACACACAAATACACACACATCAGGAGGAACCCTCAATCTGAGCAGCAGCCCCTCGAGACTCCGCCAAGTGCTGTGGTCTGCAGGTATTGGAGCACTATTATTAGCTTTGTTTTCCTCAAACACACTTTCCCATCAATTCTATATGCAGTAGCTCAACCCCACAAGGTTTGCACTGTACTTGTTTAACTTTAAAGGTACATATTCTGTCTAAAAGAATACGTCTTTTGAATATCAAACATTCTAATAAAAAGCCAGTCGTAAATATGTAGAGTTTCATCAGAGACTAAGATTAAGTCGCTGTGGTTATCTTAAATGACCAGTGTGTAGGATTTAGGGGATCTATTGGCAGAAAAGGAATATTCATAATTATGTTTTCACATGCTTCTGAAACTGAGAATTGTTGTTTTCGTTAGCTTAGAATGAGCCCTTCGTATCATAGGGAACGGGTCCTCTTCCACGGAGCCTGTCATGTTTCTACAGTGGCCCAGAACGGACAAACTGGTTCTAAAGAGGGTCTTTCGTGTTTTTACGTTGAAGTGGCAGCTTGGATTTCGTGGCGAAGGACTGGGCGATCATTTCTATTTTCATATCGTCCAATCGTGGTTACTCGAGATCGCCGATCTGATCCGATCACCAGGTTATGAGGTGATTTATATAAGTTTGTGAACATTTTATTTAAAATATTTAAACATTAAAAAAATCTATTTAATAGCAATGTCTCCTCTATTCAAACAACGGCTCCCTTTTAAAAGTCTGTGTGTCTCAGCATCATGTTCCATTTAACATTATTATCTTTAATATCACAATCCAAATCATATCCAGAATATTCACTACTCTTGGAGCGCAGAGCAAAGTTTTGGTGAGCAGACATATGGAGAACAGAGATGCGGGATGTCGGATTCATGGAAAAGAGACGGCAAACTGGTTTGTACAGTAATGAAGGATTTAAAATTCACTCGTCACTCGTGCTGATTAACGGGGCTCAGCGGGCGGACATGCCACTCCACCAGAAACATCTCTAAATGCACAGTAGGGTGCAGATTCTAGAGATTATTTTTAATAACATCTTAGTTCTTATAGTAAGTTAGTTAAAATCACCTTAAAATCGGCGTAGGAAAAACCAATCGTCGATCATCCCTTCAATCGTCAATATACGATCGGATCGCAAATCAGCACAAGCCTAGCACGAATGCACCTGAAGGCCACCATAGGTTCTCCTACACGCTTGAAAAGGGACGGGTGAGGGCAGGGGTATTCAGTTGGTTGCAATCTGCAACCTCACCACTAGATGCCACTAAATCCTACACACTGGTCCTTTAACCGAACCACTTCTCTGCTGTCCATCCAAATGCGTGAAATTCATCTGAAACTCACCGTGATTCACTGTGATGGCCGAAAAACTGACAAAGACGAAGTAATGGAGTGGAGAAGATCGTGACTGTAGTTTCTGGGAGCCCTCTTTCATACGTCCCTTGCCTTCAAGATTAGAGATACAAAGACGAAGTCCTGCTTGGAACAAATTTATGTAAACTGTTGGGGAAAGTCATTGGCTGCTTATGTACACACTGTTTGCTAACAAGCGAGCTACCTGCTAGCTTTCGAGGTGCGACGCACTCACAATGATGAGCGAGGAGAAGTGCAAGCGATGTCAGATGATTTGTTCACTTCCACTGGGACTTCACTGTTACTGCTAACGTAATCACTCAATCAACTGGAACTCCATCTTGCAAAGGGAACTGAAACACAAAGAGACAGGATAGTGCATGGAGCAGTGAGGGTAAGATGAGGACCTGCAGTACGCTACATTGGATGGTCAATTAAAACCTCCACACTATGGATAGCTCTCTATTTTATAGCCACCGTAACAGCGGCAGGATTTTGACTGAACACAACAAACATACTCACCTGTGCATGGTAGCACCTGCTGTCCCTACGTCCCCATGATCCTTTCTACCATTTGAAGGAGCTTTCATCCTCAAGAAAGAGCCACCAATACTGTGTGAAGCAACTCATTCCTGTCAAATGCAATTACAATATTGAATGCACAGCCTCTTTGCACCACTTTCACAATCTGTATTTTGCATCCTGCAGCCCCTGCAGTTTTTTGTTGGTGCTATGTTCTTGATGTCCATCCTCATTACTTGTTGAAGCCAAAGATAATTTTCCACAACCAACAAAACTAGCAACTTTTTCTTTTACAAGGTACGCTGTCTGAAACATTAGACAGCTGATAAAAGGTAGAGACAGAGGAAGGGCAGAAATGATAAGAATACCTGAGGTAAGAAAAAAGAAAATATTATGTTTTCTCTCAGGCCTGCTGACTCTGATAATGTCCTAAGTGTTTTCTGAAATTCCCCCTGAGGGAGCAAAGAGGTGGCCAGAGACATCCATCACCTTTTGGCTAAAATGCCACAGGAAGACAGTCTGCTGACACCACAGCAGAATAGAACGGAGGATGATAATGCTTAGTTATTGTTTAGTAGCTCCAAAAATGTCTAAGCAGTTTAATTTCTTTATCACTTTATTTATTAAATTTGATTGGTGCCAAATAAACAAAAAATTACAAGTAGGTATTCACTTTAAAGCAACTTCAGGGAAAGTTCAAGGGGAACATCAAGCAACTCATAGATTCACACCTCCACTAAACATGTCAAGATACAGTGTGAAACTTAATATAAATGATGGCTGTTACTGTCCTGTGTTAGAGGAGAGCACACGCACGCACGCACACACCCACACATACATACACAAACACACTCCTGGACTCTCATACGAACCATGTGAAGTAGTCTCTCCTTATGTAAACAGAAAGAGCGGAGGGAAGACGAGGTACAGAGGAAATCCTCTGTTTAAATGCCAAGCTGTGCGTGCCATTCTCTCTCTCCTGTTCTTGTTTCCTCTTTTCTGCACCTCTCAGGGCTCAGATTCTCCACCTTCATCTCTCCTCCGCTGCCTCTTGGGTGTTCGTGCATGTGGGCGTGACTGTGTGGGTGTGCACGTGCCAGCTGGTGGCTCACATTCATGATCCCGGTCGTGCGTTTGGGAAGATGACGCGGGCCGCTTTTGTCTCTGTGCCACCAGAATCAACCAACAGGGGAGAAGAGGAATGAACGCAGGATGCATGTTGGAGTAAAAAAAATGTCAATAAGCTGTAAGGAGGAAAAGATGGAAAATGAATACAGGAAAATCAGACAGAGAAGATGGACTGAACATTTTCCCAGTTCCAGTTATATATCCTCTTGATAAATGCCTGGGCAGCTCAGAGGAGAAGTTGTCCCAGACATTTGACTTTTTACACCCTTTTGTTCCACATATTCCCCATAAATTTCACCTGACCTTCAAAGTTAGATCAAGCTTATTTTTATGTTTTTCACACTGTGTTAAGTACAGAGCTGGTGCTGGGAGGTGATTAGCCTAGCTTGGCATAAATACAAGGGGAAACAGCTATCCTGGCTCTTTCCAAAGTTCTAAAATAAAACCTAAATCTTACTAATTAATGTGATTTATCTGGTTTGTTTAATCTGTACACAAACAGAAATGTAGAAACAAGAACTTGTGATTTTAGAAGCAGTTATGTATGCTATTTCTTGACAAAGTTTATCAATCCACCCACCACTTTTGTGCAGCGTCATTTGCTGGCAGATATGGTCGGAGAGCACAAGTTTTGGTACAGGCATAGCTGCTGTTGCACGTCAAGAACTGTAGAACTAAAACATGCCTTGTTTTTTTGTTGCTATTACGTCACTGTTAATTAGTGAGCTTTAGAGCTGTTGGTGTTTTTTCTCTCTGGACGGAGCCAGGTAAGCTAGGGTAACCACTCTCAGGTAAAAAGTGAATAAACGTATTTCCCAAAATGTTCCTTTAACAACGTCACATGTATATTTTGTATCTGATTGCTTGAGTTCTTTATTAAGCTAAGATATAGAATATTACATTTACACTGTGTGAAATACTCAAATCCAAGACGCCTTTTGTGTCTGCAACATTACATCAAATTAAAAATTCCAGGTTCATTTAATAAACATTTTCCTGTAAATCACATTACACTCTTGGTGTCTCTGGAAATCTTCATTAAGATTTTAAATTAAGTACTAGAAATATTTGTTGATCTGGACATTTCTTTCAATGCTGCAAAAGGAAGACGACAGTTGGATAAAAGCCTCATGATGCGGAGTTAGATTTTGGTGAATTGAACAGTGACAGAGGAAGAAGAAGCGCACTGAGCGAGCAATAACTCCGTAACAGGCTGAATCCTCCTGTTCACACCGTCTCGCTGCTCTGAAAGCCGAAGATGCTGCATGTGTGTGTGCGTGTTTCTGTGTGTGTAAATGTAAACAGTAGTCCCTTGCTGACACAGCACTTCTGCAGGAACTTGGGATTGTGTGTGTGTATGTGTGTGTGTGTGTGTGTGTGTGTGTGTGTGTGTGACAGTTTCTGTAGAAAGACTTTTCAGCCCCAACAAGCAACTTTGGGACACTGTAAAAATTGATGTCTTTCTCCAAAATTTAATGTGAAAGCATTTAATGTTAAGTACCTCTTGTGAAGCGCTCACAAGCTCACTCAGTCATGTTTGGCAGATTCTTCACAGGGGGACTGGGGGGGTTGTTCTACCACCTACACCACCTGCACCACCTATAGGAGAAGAAGGTATCATCAGCAACAGACCTTGTTGACCTTCTTCTGTAGTTTAAGTAATCAGGGAGTTTTAGACTCAGTTATTCACATGTTTCATCGGTGTCATCTTCATAAGAAAGCTAGTTGTGAGGCATTATTTGTAGTCACCCTTCATCAGCACATTTGACATAAAAGGAGTACAGAGACCTATTACTATGATGCATGTATAACTAGAATTACTGCTCAGCAGTTGTATGCTTCTTAAAAAATTTAATCACTTCATCATTTTATCCTATTAGACATTTGTGTGAAATTTTGTCATAATGAATTCTTGAGTTACGGCCAAAAACATGTTTTGTGAGGTCACAGTGACCTTTGACCACCAAATTCTAATCAGTTCATCCTCGAGTCCAAGTGAACGTTTGTGCCAAATGTGAAGAAATTTCCTTCCTAATATCCTAAGATATCGCGTTCACAAGAATGGGACAGACGGATGGACAGACAGACGCACGAAAAAAACGTAATGCATAAAAACAAATCAGCATCATGTATCTGTAGTCAAACAAGAAGGACAATGGCTGGTTTTAACCGAAATACAATTCATGCTGGAATCTGCCAATAAGCCAACAGTGTCTCACTGAGG
This sequence comes from Oplegnathus fasciatus, assembly GCA_003416845.1. NCBI lineage: Eukaryota > Metazoa > Chordata > Actinopteri > Centrarchiformes > Oplegnathidae > Oplegnathus > Oplegnathus fasciatus. The sequence goes on along the minus strand of NTHP01000002.1, from coordinate 3,020,468 downwards.
ATAAAGAAAAATTAGGAAGTTAATATGACATTTTCTTTCCAATAATCAACTCAATAATCACCTCGATTCACATTACATGCAGAAAATTACTTTTTTAAATAAACAAAGTATTTTTAAAATATAATACTGTCACTAGTTGAGGGTAGAGAAAGTAAACCAAAACTATTTCAGATCTTCTAATAAATACAAGTAGATCAAAGCTATAAAGATGTTTTTACTTTTAACTTTTTACCTTTTGTTTTGATGACTCTTCACTTTTCAGAGATGCATTGTCTCGCTGTTTGTTGGCAGTGTGCTCTACTGATCCTTGGCCTTACTTAATTCCTAACTGAAAGTAAAATAACCACTCAGAGGCACACACACAACACAGTGTGAGGAGGGGATGTACTGCTTTGTGTTCTCAACAGTTCTTACTGTTCTCAACTTTGTACACCTTCTCTTACACATCAGAGGAAAGAGATTACATGTACGTTTTTGCACAAATAAGTACAATTTTCCAGTGAATTGAGCTTGTTGAAAAGATGGATCTGCAACCACTTTGAACTTCTGGGAGTCGGTGGGCTCTGAAGGGGAAACCACACAATAATGAGGAACATTCACCACAAACTCCACAACTAACAACAACCACTTCCTATGATGCAAGAGCTCAAATCCACATACAAGCAATGATCCGTGACCGGGCTGTGGATCCTTTCAGAGGGGCTGCAGAGACTGATTTGGCTCTTTGAGTACACTATACTGACATTCACTTCAGAGACAAACTCCTCTCAGTGATTGTCAGGTCATCAGCACACTACTGTCATCTGCAGGTCTGAAGGAGTAATGACAAAGGAAGATGGACTGCTGTCACACTGGACATCTGTGCCACCAGACTGTAAACTTACAAATGATAGAAGACACTTCTTTGATATGTTAAAAACCAAAATACAGATGACGTATACTTTCCAAAAGTCCTTCTTTTCTCAGATCATCTATTACCTTCAATGATGCTGAGCAACTCTGGAAAATAATATTATCTCATAAAATGCAGTGAAGTTGTATATTTTAAAAAGTAAAGGAAAACAACAACTAACAAGGGTTTCTGGAGTTTTTAAACCAAATACAGTGCATACTGGGAAGTCTGCTGACAATGTTTCATTAAAGCTCAAGAAAAATTATGTCAACTAGGGCAGTAACTAAAAATGTATCTGCAGATTTTCTCAATTAATTGTTTTGTCTAGAAAATGACAGAAAACAGTGAAAAATACATGAAAGTGACCGATTCAGATGTCTTGTTTTATCTGTTCAACACTCCAAAACTCAAAGATATTTGGTTTACAAAAGCAGCAAATCCTCACATTTGAGCCAGAACCAGCAAATGTTTGGCATTTTTGTTTGGTAAAATGACTCAAATCATCAACTGATTATCAGATTTTCTGTTGATCGACTAATCAACTAGCTCAGCTTTAATGTCAATAAGTTTTCATTACGTTTAATGAACTTAAAAACACCACCTATCGTTGTCTAACATCACATTTGACTGTCTGATCAGATTAATATCCCACTCCCTCTCCCTCTCTCTCCCTCTCTCAGGTCTCCTCTGTGTCCCGCTCTGTCCTGAAGCCAGAGCAGCTTGATCAATGGTATTGATGAGGAGATGCTAATAGCAGATGCTAATAGGGCCGGTATGACTAATAGACCAAGGGGGCCATTGATCTGCAGAGTTAGCATCTAATGCTAAAACAGCTGATTCAACTGCATAGTTGGACTAAAAGTGCCACCCTTGCTCTGTGTGTGTGTGCCGGGAGGTGAATACTTAACAATACACTCCTGTAACAATGCATTCCTGCTTTAGGCTGAAGGATGAAAAATATACACACAGATTATGCAGAAGGACACAGAAAAATATACATTATTTGTACACCTGTATCCACAGCTAAAGTCACATATAAACTTAAAGTCACTCAGATTTGTCCACGTGTGTCTGTACCACACTAGAATTACACTAATAAACATGTTTATATAGTCGGACATATCCTGTTTTTTTGGTGATTCACAACTCAGCAATAACTGATTACTTGTAATTGGGATTATGTGCAGTGACGATATTAATCAATGTAGGATACAAAATGAGTATTTATACATATACATATATATATATATATATATATATATATATATATATATATATATATAAATAATTTAAATGTTACTATTTCCTTCTGAGTAAAATGTGAAAAGGTTTCTCAAGAGGTGGTATATAAAGCAGGTGTAGCCAAGTTGAGAAGTCCCATTACACAGGAAAATTACCTCACACTGCTAAAAAAAAAACTTTAAGAGGACATGTACTGTCCACATATTCATCCTGTCCATATACTGACGTCCTTGTAGGCCCTGTGACCA
>NTHP01000002.1:2985080-3007763 GCA_003416845.1 Oplegnathus fasciatus | reverse complement strand
GTGTATCAGATCCAGATGTAAATACCTGGAAATAAAAGTTGAAAAGTTGATCTCTTGTCTCATATTCATCTTTTGATGTCAAACCCAAATGTTTTCAGTCTACAGCAAAAATACAGGAATTGGCCTCACTGTTCCAATACTTTTGGAGGGGAGTGTATCGTTTATACAGTAACTCTCAAATATCAACATTAGTATCAGCCTCAACCAAATCTAGTCCAGTTTAAACCAGCCCCAGGTGCCTCTTACCTCCTGGCACGCTGTACCAGGCCCCTCCGTTAGTGATGCCGTCTTTGAAGCTGGAGTCATCGTCGTTCTTACGGCAGGGGGGTCGTTGAGGGTCGGACATGACTGGGTTGTAAATGGAGTAGGCCTTTGCCAGAGACTTGAAGATCACATCATCTGGACTGGCACTGTACTCATGGGTGGAGCCTTAGAGGAAGAATGAGAGGGAAGGGAACAAACAATTGCACAATGTTTAGACAACGGCTGTGATAAAGGGTTAATTGAACACCTGCGTCTGCAACACATTAGATGTGTGCCTGTGCAAACACATTTTGTTTACTTTGAATAATAATGTGCAGGAAGCCGGAGAAGTAAACAATTTCCATTTGATTTGAATTAGAGTTACGACATTCTGAAGAAAAACAAAATGTTTGTTCTTCCAGTTATAGGTCAAATTAAATCTGTGGAAACATTTTCATATAGAGCAAGGGGGCAATTTATATACAATTCAACGACCCAAACAGGAAAACAAGGTGTGATTGTGTGTCCACATATGTGTTTTTGTACCAGTGCGGGTCTCATCATATGGGTAGTTGGCCACCACATCTCCTCCATGCAGGTTAGCTGAGAGGACAAAGGGGATATCCATGATCCAGTGGATCACTGCCTTGGTCTCTGGAGCCAGCTGCAGAGGTAAAAACTCATAAATTACTGATACTTAAAGATACATACATCACCTGCAAACAAGTCACAGGCATTTCTGTATGTGAAATATTACCCCTGTGAAGACAACACTGACATATCATCACCTTTTAAGTTGATGTGGTGGACTTGTTAGAAAACAGTGGCTTATTACACATCCAGCAGCTACGGAGCAGCATTATCAATCATTTTTAGTCGTGTTTCTGTCCACCTGGCGAATGTAACTCCAATATTCACTCTCTTTTAGCCCTGTTTTTGGTCTCTACCAACTCCTGAGGGAAATATCTGCAGTTGCTAACTGTGTCTGTCTGCTGTTTGGTGCTGAGCAGGGAGTGTACAGTGGGTTTTCCACTGAAAACAGCTGCCTGCTGCACCTAAAAATTGTCCCTAGCAAATGCACTATTTACTCATATTTGAATGTTCTGTAACATTGTTTTGGTGTTTTCATGGGATTTGTTGACAAAAAGGAATATCAGCCTTATCCTTTAATCACTTAGACTGTATCTGCGTGTCTGTCTGCGCACCTTGGTGTTTTCATCCACAGCCTTCTTCATGTTCTGCAGCAGGTGGTTGTTGGCTCCACCCTCCCGNNTCATTGATGTAGATGATACGGTCCAGATCGGGGAAGTTACGGTTCAGATCCACCCCCTGTGCGTTACTTCGGCCGACAAACCAGTCCTTGATCTCTCCAGGCTGAACAGGAAGCAGGAGATGATATTTAGACATATGTAGGAGTGAGGGGACGCGAGCCAGTGTCTGGAGCTTTTATAATTACTATTCTTGCTGTGTAGGTGTGATTTTAAACCAGTGTTTAAAGTCAGTGTTTGTGGTCTTCTAAGCTTAATCTGTCTGGTGGTAAAGCCTTGGATCAGGTTTGTGCATACACAGTGCGTTTTTGTCGTGCAGTGTCATCACCTGTGAAGCGGCCTTCTCGAAGCCGTCTGGGTTCATGGAGGGCATGAGGTGGATGCGGGTGTTGTGGACGAGGTCAATGATGGTCTCGTTGCCTTGTTGGTACTGGTTGCACAGGTACTGAGCCAGGTAGATGAGCAGCTCTCTGCCCACGGCCTCGTTGCCGTGCATGTTGGCGATGTACTTGAACTCAGGCTCGCCTGCAGGGAACAAAAAGACACTTGCTGTGTTACTGCGTCACACACGGAGCTATTATTCTTCATTTTGTATTCAACCTTCATCTGCACAGTGTGTTTATGGCTCAGAGTGAGAGGCTGAAAACAAAACACAAAGAGAAATATCTCAATAATGTTACAGTCTTTGTAAGAAGAAGCCATATTAGTCAGTAGTCACGGAAACATTTCCTTTATCTCTTTTGGACAGAGAAAAGGTCACTGATAAAGCATTTTCATTTGTTAGGGAGGTTACCCTGGACACACACACCCTTGGATTATAACACTGGATCTACACACTCCAGCAGTGACAAACACACTGACTCATCAGCTGAAAGGTTAAACAGAATTGAACATTGCAGTCCAGAACTCCATTTGGGCAATAACGACTGAGAGACAGTGGATTATTGAGTGACACTGTCACAGATTGTTCTGCCTAAATCTTGGTGAAGAGCAGCCTGCTGGAGTGACAGGTCTGGGATCAGATTCGACTACGTCACAGAGAGTTTGACTCCAGGACATGATGTTAGAAAATTAGAGATCTACAGGGATTTTTGCAACATATAAACCTCATGCTGTTTGTGCTGTAGCTTGTAATCAGTGAGTCACCCTTCATGCTGTCACTTCCCACATGTGAAATTCATGCTTTATAATAATATAATATTTCAGCACTGAAATACTTGCTGCATTTCAGCAGTGAAACAGCATTTATAATTCATATACAGGCACAGTGGCTTTCAGACAATTAACATGTGAATTTTTAATGTTGTTTCATATGTGGTAGGTGACGTGAAAATTATATTCTATATGCAGGTTTTTCTTATGCAAAATGGTGTTTCACATTTGATGAACGTGAAATGTGCGGGCTTCATTCTCAAGTAAAATGTCCTTTTTTTCCCCAAAAGATGACTGCTCTATAACTATTTGCAACCAACGATTATTTTCATTATTGATTAATCTGAAGATTTTTGTCAGATCTGTGTCCAATATTGACGAGTGTCTTTTATCTACTCTTCAAATGTCCCGTGCTGGAGCATTATCTGTAGGTACTCTTCAATTGTCGCTGTTTTGTGATTGTTGATTTGTGATTTGTTAATGTAGTTTCTCTTCTGTCAGTTTACTGCTGCCCAAGCTAGCCACTATACTAGCTGACTGAAGCTAATATGTTGCTAATACAACATTCTAAGTAACTGCTAATTTACTGCTGAGCTAAGTGTTTATGTATTTTACTCTTAATTACTTTTACTCTTGTGGACTAGATTAATGACTGTGCTGTGCCTCCTATGGGGACTTCACATTGATCTTACTATACCTACTAGTATGTACATAATAGTTCTTTGTTTAGTTTTACCTAGGCTATCTTTGTTCAGCCTTGTTGTCCTTGGTTTTAGCTGCATGTCTGTTTCTATAAATTGTTCTGTGTTTAAGTATGAGAGTAACTTAAAGGTTTAATCTTGAAGATTTTCATTTAAATAAATATCTGTTAAGTCACTATCTATCGCCAAATGAGGCAACACAATGGTGATTGAGCCTACGGCCCACTGATGAAAGCCTGCAGCATTTGCAGTATTACGCCCCGGGTGTGGGCAGCGACTTTCCCGAAAATGTGATTCCCGAAAAATCACAAGTGGCGCACAGTTAGACTTTTAACAAGACTTTTAACGCAATAGACTCGTTCTTCAATTCACCTGCATGTGAAGTGGCGTACTGTTTTTTCCGGTCTCTGCTGGCATTGTGAGTAAACAGTTACTATGGCCGAACAAACAAAGAAAAGGTCGATGAATACAGACGATGAAACTGAAACTTAAGTGAGGTCCAAAAACACACCTGCAATTACCAANTTTAATCTTGAAGATTTTCATTTAAATAAATGTCTGTAAAGTCACTATCTATCGCCAAATGAGGTAACACAATGGTGATTGAGCCTATGGCCCACTGATGAAAGCCCTTGCATGTGCAGTATTAAGGCCTTTACGGACCGGGTGTCTGTGGCGTCATTCCACTGTAAAAAGAAACTATTTGTTTTAACTTTAAAAAGTTAGTGTCGCGGCTGCCTTAAAATTTGACGGTGACTGAATTTGAGAAGACAAGCTGAGATAGTTTTAACTTGTCCTCTCAAATTCAGTCAACTTCAAACCAACCTTTTAAAGTTAAAACTCTAAACTCTAAAGTTAAAATTCTTTTTACAGTGGAAAAATCTCAACTCGCTTGTCTGTGATTTTTCCGGTCTCTGTTACTATGGCCAAACAAACAAAAAAAACATTGATGACTACGGGTGATGAAACTCCTAAAACAAGAGCAAATTCAAAGAAAAAGAAACAAATTCGACGTTCGGATGAAGGCAAACAGTCAAAAAAGCAAAGCGACCGCCAGCGAGGAAAACCCAGAGTCAGCATCGGCGTCACCTCGCCAAGGTGGAGAGTACTGAAATTAGAAAAGGGACTGAGGGGAGATACAGATGTGGCTCTCTTTCTCTTGGACTGGTATCTCTTGGACAGGAATTGCAGATTGCCTGTTTGGTAGTCATTAGCTTTGAAAACAATGAACGGGACTGTTTCGTCCGGTGAGGTCCAAAAACAAACCTGCAATTACTGCTTGTCGCCATAGGTGCTGCCAAAGAGAACAAAATGAAAATCTTCAAGATTACAACTTTAAAACCGGAGTCAAATTCCTTGAATGTGTACACATACTTGGCCAGTAAAGCTGATTCTGATCTTTTACTGGTGAGACTTTGTTTCTACCTGGGGACAATGCAACTAATTTGACAGCTAGTCTGTACTTTTGTGAATCCAGTTACTGTAACTGTTGTGGTCACTATCGCTGAATTTGTTGTCCAATACTGTTTTCACAGTTTCACAATTGCTTCCTGTAAAAACTTCAAAGGCCCAAATGTGTCAGTGTAGGGGCATAAAAACATGACTTGACTGCTTTACCGCTACTTGCTTTGTTTTCCTTTATCATAGGAGATTTTCTATTTGAGAACTATTTATATACTCAGTAAAGCTGTGTGTTAATGACCAACGTTCTAACCATCTGTTTAATATACTAATTAGCCGTTCCTTCTCCTCATGTATGCAAATATATACACAAACACACACACAGACACAAGCAAGAGAGAAAGACAAGTGATAATAGGGAGCTATATAAAACCCGTTAACACGATGACAAAGAGGATGACTAAGCATGAGCTAGAATATACTGCTTACACTCTTTTGATTAAATCAGAGATTAGTGGATTTCTGTGGCTGTTCTGAGCTCTGAGAGGAAAAAAACAGGCTTTTGTTGACATCAGTTACGAGTTATGAAATGTAGCTCAAGATTGGCAGATGGTGAGGAGTGTGTGCGTCTGTTTGTGTGTGTGTTTGAGGCCCAATTACAGCAGGGGGCCTGTTTTTATTGGGGGCTTTTTGTGTGTGTTTTTATTGTTTTTACCTCCACCCCAATTTGACTATTTTCAGGGATCCTTTGTCTTCTATTTATACTTTTCACTTCATTAAAATTAATTTGTCAAGCTGATATACTGTATAAATATTAATGCTTTCAATATGCAATTATACATGTGTGTCAATATTTTCACATTTGCATCTTTTTAGTGCACTTCAATGGATTTCTTTGAGTGTAAAGTGGCTACATGAGTGAGTAACACACACACACACACACACCGCCCAGCACACATCTGGTAGTCAGGTTATTTTTAAACGCTCAAATCTGGTTCCTCTCTGAGTTGCTACTAATGATTTCAAGACTACAATTAACTCTTTCTGTCCTGACGTTAGTGAATGGTTTTTACAGGCTTCAGAGGCCTGACAGAGCTGTCAAACACATGCACTCACACGTCCATACACGCACACACACACACACACACACACACTTTGAAGTTGAGCTCTGCCTAAATGAGTTACTATGATTCAAGCTATTGCACAGATGCTCAGTATCTGGAGACCTGTTCCTTTCTCCAACAAATGTAGGTAAGATGTATTTGGGTGAGTTTGGGGTAATGTGCAGAAGCAGGGCAGGCGGGAGGAAGGCTAATGATAATTCACTCCATAAATTCTTTTGTATCAATATCATTATTTCTCATTTTTGCTAACTCACGCTTATATAACAGCTCTGTTTACTCTTTTTACACACATATACACACACATTTTTGACCAGAGGATGCATTTTTGCACAAAGGCGAGCGTGATGTATCACTGCGTAGGTGGAACAAATCAAAATGTTCTTTCCCCTCTCGAGCCGACTGTGTCTTCTCCACTTTTCTTTCAATTTATTACTCTTCTCTGTCAAACTGTCTGTACCTCGCTGAGCTTTTAGTCTCTCGTGCACTCACATAACCGCACACTCAAAGTAAAAGAAAGATCGCACTTGTGAATTTTTTACATGTGAAACACCGTTTGACGCGCGATAAGTTCACATGTGGTTTTTGGACAGCTCACTTTTGAAATGCACAACAGCCATGTGATAACAATTTGCCTTTTAGAAACAGAAACAAAGTTCACAGATGAATTCATTATACGTAAAACAACATTTCACATGTGGTAAATGCACAAAAAGTGGTAGTTTTACAGCAAGGAATGTGGACAGTGTGCACATCCAACCCAAACGGAGTACAGGGTTAGGGTTGGGGTTAACAGCAGCATACAACGGAAAATGAGGGGTAGTCTGCACACTAACTATTGCAAGTTCAAATGTGGCAAATGTATGAGCAAAAATAATGGGTGTTATTTTGTGTCATGTGTTCTTCAAATTGTAGTTGGAGCTGTCTTTTTTTGGCTGCAACTGACAATTAATCGGTTCATTGTTTGGTCCGTAAAATGTCAGAAAATTGTGACAAATCACAGTTCACTCAGTTTCCCAGAGGCCAGAGTGATGGCTTGAAATGTCTTGTTTTGTCCAACAGTCCAAAACACAAATATATTCAGTTTACAATGATATAAAACAGAGAAAACTAGAAAATCTTCACATTGCAGAAGCTGGAACTGGAGAATTAATTAAACGATTTAAATGCTTAATCAATTATCAACAGTTAATTCTTTTTTTTTTGTCACTAAACTATTAAACTTTATGCACTCATAGCCTGCCTTTTGTTCACATAAATGTTTGCTTGAAGAAGAAGAGGGACCATCTCTCCTTTTCCTTGGTTTTCATACATTTCACATGTAAAAACATATGTGAAATTACACATGCTTTCTGGTAAGGGAACTTCTGAATGTGTGTAATAGTCTGATGTGGCACATCTCCTCACTTAAACTGGTGCTGCTCCCCACAGGTCGATAAAATATATCTGAAGCTCGCAAAACCCACTGCATCACCCTGCGCTTTGTCAGGAATCATCAGAAGTGTCTGGCAGGTGATCAATACGGTCTCCTAGGTGACTATGTAATAATGACACGCTGCTGCAACGTCATTAGGGAAGCACCACATTAGAGGGCTCTCAGTTGTCGTGGCAACCCTGACAGGGGCAGGTGCTTAGGGAGACAAATCAACATCGGAGGTTGAGTAAACACACTCTCACTCTGCATCTGTCTGTCTGTCTCGTGCTCATGAACACACTTCTATACAAGCAGTTTGTTGGCTCTGAATGACTGCCAGCTCTGTCATCTGATACTACAGAGACACACAGAGAGAGAGAGAGAGAGAGCACCAAAACAGGTCAAATAAAAATAGAAATATGCTAAAATGTTGGATCACATAACAGCTGATACATGTACGGACAGCCAAAGTCCCAATCCTTATACCAAACACCTGCTGTGTTGTCCACTCTGAATAGGGTGTTTTTATATTTACTAAGGCTGCGACTAATCATTATTTTTATTATCACTTAATCTGCAGATTGTTTTCTCAATTAATTGATTGATCGTTTGGTGTATAAAATAGTTTAATTTAATTAAAGTCATGTAAAGTAAATGGGGAAAATTCCCAAGGCGATGTCTTTAAATGTCTTGTTTTGTCCGACAAACAGTCGAAAACCCAAAGATATTCAGTTCAGTTGCTGATTAATGTTCTGTGAATTGACAATTTACAACTGAGACGTACATATTCTACATTCATGTGTATCTACTGGTGCATTAGATAGTAAAATTTTAACACCACTTAATTTTAAACAAGATAAAACAACAATGTTAGTACCTAACAACAACATATCCTATAATTCTTAGCCGCTGGCAGCTTTGTCAGAGCTGTAGTTGTTGAATGCAAAGAAAATGACTGCTGTTATATGTTTAAGTGTTTAAATCCCACCGTTCAGTGAGCTAGCAGATTCATGTTTTGCTCTGTGGACAGAAAACTCCACTAACATGCTTAAGCTTCTTTAGAAAGACATGAAAAAACGCTGTAGACAAAAACCCACAGATGCGAGAGGAGCAGAAACTATGAAAGGAGGTGGGACTTTGGGCTGTCTACTGCTTATGTGGCCAATACACAGCATGACATGAAGTGACATCATGCAGCATGTTGAATACATGCATGCATGCAAACCACAAACAAATAAACTGCATGAGAGCAAATAGTGATGAGAATCGAGAGAATAAAAGGAATCGAGGAAAGAGAAAGAAAAATGAAAACATGCATAGGAAAAAGCAAGAAACAGAAGGGAGGCTTGGCGGCAGAGGAAGCAAAACAACACGAAGAAGAAGAAGAAGAAGTAGTAGTAGTCGGAGCACTGTGAAGGCAGAGAGGAGGAGGGTGCATGCGGGTGTCTGATGTATAATAAATGACCTCTGACTGATGCCTTGGCCTTCTTCTCATCCTCCTTCCGTTTCTGCCTCTCCCTTATTCCCTCTACATTCTTTGGCCCATCCCTCTTCTACTCCCTTGTCACCCTTCCACTCCTGTTACATATCCCGTTTTCTCAATCATCATTCCTTTCTTTTTTATCTCCATTTTTCATCAGCTCCTCTTTCCTCTCAGCTGTTTTCGCTATCTCTGCTTAGGGAGGCTCCCCACAGCTAAATGTCCAAACAATGCACTGGGTTTACACTCTATTCTCCTCCATTGCAACGTCCACTATTAAATCCTTGTCTACCTTTGTGTCATTTTATATTCAATATGCCATCTGTCATTTGATACGACCATATCCAGCAGCCTGTCTGGCTGCTATACACTTCAGCTGTGCATCTGTGTGCGTGCTCACTGGGGATTACACACTTCCTCTGTCCTCTGATAAAACATGAGATGGTCTACAGCATATTGGATGAAGTAGTGCCTCATAATGACATGATTTTTTTTTTCACCTTCTGACAAAGCCAAACCCATTACAAGATAGGGTTTCTCCTCACACTAGAAGCCTTGTAAATAGTTCCAGACATGAGAGTCAAAAGAGTTTAGCCAGAGCCCATTTCACTGAAGAGAAACCCCTCTTTCCAGCTCTCACTCAAATATGACCCAGCTGCAAGAAGTGGACACCTCCTTCAAATGAAAAAACATGTCACCCATGTTAAGTGGTGGAAGAAATATTCAAATCCTTAGAAATATCACACTATAAAACTATTCCATTACAAGTAAAAGTACATAATTACTCTCATCAAAATGTACTTAAAGTATCAAAAGTAAAGGTACCCAATACGCATCAGAATGGCCCCTGTTAGAGTTATATTATTATATTATACTATACTGTTAAGTTTGATTGTCGATCATGTGTTTTGAATGTAAAATTTGATCTGTAAAGTAGTAACTACAGCCATCAGATAAATGGTGTGGAGTAAAAAGTACAAGATTTCCTTTAGAAATGCAGTAAAGTAAAAGTATAAAGTAAGCTATTATATAACGGAAATACTCAAGCAAGTATCACAAAATTATACTTAGAGCAAAAGTTTGACATTTTGGGAAATACACTTATTCGCTTTCTGGCAGAAATTTAGAGGTGAAGACTCATACCACTCTAATGTCTGTATGCTAAATATGAAGCTAGCAGCGGTTAGCTTAGCTTAGCACAAAGACAGGAAACAAGGGGAAATAGCTAGTTCGGCTCTGTCCTGTTGTAACAAAAACCTCCAACCAGCACCTGTGAAGCTTGCTAATTAACACATTATATCTTCTGTTTGTTTATCCAAACAAAAGCGAAAGAGTAAAAACGACAATTTGCCGTTTTATGGGGGGTTATGTACCGGACTATTTCTTTGCTCTGAGCAGTTGCCTGGCAACCAGCTGAGACTCCAGGAAGTTCCTGTGTCTGGCCAAGAAATAGTCCACCATATAATCGCCTGTAAAACAGTGAATTGTGGTTTTTACACGGCACTTGTGCTAGTAGTGAGAATTAGAGGTGCTGGCAGACATATTTTGTTAACATTGGACAGAGCCAGGCTCGCTGTTTCCACCCATTTCCAGTCTTTGTGCTAAGCTAAGCTAGGCTGCTGGCTGCAGCTTTATATTTAACAGATAGATTAGTGAGTGTGGTATCAAACCTCTCATTCTCTCCATCAACAAAATAGGCGTATTTCCTAAAATGTCAAACCTTTGCTTTAAACTTGCAATAGCTGACATATTGTCATTTTTTAGGTTGATATGGTGAAATTGTTGGCAAACAGTTTCCCATTTAAACATCCAGCAGACACGGAACAACATTAGATTTCATTTGGAGTTGTGTTTGTATCCTCCGGGCAAATTAAGTCCAATATTCACTTTTAGCTCTTTTTTAGTCTCCACTAACTCCTGCGGGAAATATCTGGCTCTTTAGCTGCTAGATGTTTCACTTTCTTCACCAGCTAGTCGCTAACTTTGTCTATTGTTCAGAGCTGGGCAGGTAGCGTTACTAGCTAGAGGTTGCTTGGTGTAAACAGCTGTGGCTAGAAACAAGGTTGTTGAGAGCTGTGAGAGTGAACCTAGGCGCTACATGGCGCTGAGGGGAACTGCACTGTTTGTGATTATTCTCTGTGGGTTCATTACTACTAGCAACCCCTTTCATATACTACAAGTACTCATGTGATCCATTGCAAATATAAAAATAATGATCATAGCCACTTTAATAACAGCACTTGAGCAAATGTACACAGTTACTTTCCACTACTGCCCGTGTACCTACGCTGCATGCACTGTATATTAATATGTAACCAGCATGTTTACACGCTTGGCTATAGGCAGTTCCTGTGCCGCAGTGTATGACAGATGGCTGCTTACTGACAGATGCATGAGCTCAGGACCGCCGTCCTCCTGGAGCCAGCCAGCCAACCAGCCAACCACGAGCTGCCAGTCAGCTCAGTGCACTAAGCCGATCTGTTACCCCGGCAACAGCTATTTCAGCTCCACCTTAGAGTTTCAACACGTTGCAGGGTCAGATAAAATATTGGTAGGGCACCTTAAAAGGAAGCTTTAAAATGTTTCCAGTCTTTGCAGATTTGATTCTTCTTGACTCAGACACACATTAATCTTCTCTAGTCCTGATACTGAAACCATCATCTTTTACTTCCCTCACGCTTTCTTCCTGCCCTATCAGTCTCTGGAGCTCTTCTCCCTGTTTCCTTCTCTGTTTCACCCCCCTCCTTCTTGCTATGGATGTTTTGCTCGACAGAGGTGGAGGGAGAGGAGGATGGGAAGGGGAGGGGAGGCGCTGCCCCTCTCGGTGAAGCAGCGGCTTGGAAACTCATCTGGTAGTAATAAGGGCTCCACATCGCTACTGTGACTCATGCCTGTGCACGCCCACCAGACTATTACGGGCTTATTTAGTGCGTACATGCGGTCATTAGACTCTGTGACCATGCGAGCTGCAAAACACACAAAACCTGTGGTGCACCGTTAAGACCACACAAATACACCCAGAGAAGAAAATACACCTTTACAACAAAAACCCTACATGAGACATATAGTTGAAACACCACAAACTAGACTGTAAACTACATATACTGTACAGTAATTACAGGCAAAGGTTTTTTTTTCTTTCGAGGGCTCTGTTTCTGGATTACCTGAATGAAATTAATCACTTCCTGTTAAATCTCCTGTTTAGAGAGTTGGACAGGAATCACTGACCTGCCCCCAGACGTTCTTTAGGCTAATCCATTAACGTTACATTATTGCTCTAAGTGCAAGCACTGTGTCCTCTCACTATTAGGAGTACAAAGTGTACCTTTTTTTAACACTAATGTTAAGTTTGTTTTGGATTAAGTGGTTAAAAAATGGCCACTGGAGTAAATTTGGTTTATTAACAACATCGGAACATATTTATAAAAAAACAACACGTCCGACTTTGTCAGAGATTGAACAATAAAGTCCTGGACTTATTTCCATCATTGTCCCTGTTCAGAACAACCTTTATCAAGATAGAGACAGGCATTCAATTTTTGACATCAAGAAATTAACTGTAAACACAGCTAACAGAATATTTTATCATATGTAGTAGGCTATGATTTGATTCCAGCCTGAAATAAAGAAGTAAAGGAACCTTCCAGAGAGTTTGACTCCAGCTTAAGATAAATCAGGCCCATCCTCCATTTCCAAAAAGCTTTTGAAGCCCACAGCTTCCTTTTAACAGCGTAGAAACAAGTGTTTCATATTGTCCCATTGGCCAATATTCTGAAACAAATCAGATGTATTTCAAGGTGATCTAAGGGACCTTTAAGTGATAAAATACACTTTATGGGGATTTTGTCCTCTATTCAGGCGGGACTCTGGAAAAAGAAGAAGGTACACTGCATCTGACAGCAGTGGTTTGAGTGAGTCCTGTGTCTGGTGTGTAAACTGCCCCTCAAACTGCCCCATGCTCACATCACTGCTTCTGCTCAGTCCAGTCCTGACAGCATGAAGGAGTGTGATGGGGATGCTGGGAAGTCGTGCCATAACCCCCGATCCACTATGGGACATCATAACTGCTCTAATCAGGACTTCATTTAATATTCAGTCAATTCCTCCTCTGAATTCTTTTCTCTGATATGTTACAACACTGCTGATACATCTGCTTTTGATTGGAGGGGATGTTAATTCAAAACGCAGCCCAGCGAGCCGTGGCATGACCCACCGCCTTTTGGGATGTTTTCTCAGAATCTGGACTCGGGATAAGCACGAAGAGATCCTTATCAACCAGCAAAATGGCGGCTATGCGTGGCTGATCCCACAATCTATCATCTAGACTCCTCTGAAGTGATGCAGCAGGCCCCGCGCTCACCGTTTCACGCGCAGCACGACACACCTGCGCTCCACCTCCACTGTTCTCCGCTCCTTTGAGCGACATCGGCCGCACGGATCGTCTCCGTTTAACCCGCACATAAAAGAAGAGCACCAGCTGGCTGCTATGCGCAATAGTGCGTGATGTGTTTGTGTTATCACAGCGCGCGGTGGCGATGGGTTCCTACAGTGAAGGGAAGAGGGGGGACAAAGGGAGCGGGATGGGGTGCACATTCACCGCATTATGAAGCAGACTTTGCGTATGCGTAAAACTGACCAGGCTCGTGCGTCCCGGGGTTGTCGGACATCTCCAGCACCAGCAGCTCGCGGCCCTCGAAGCTCTCCCCGATGGTGTAGATGCGGGTGATGGTCGGGCACTGCAGCCACACCGACACCAGCGCCTTTCGCAGCTCCTCATAACGGTGGTACTCGAAGGAGATCTCCCCCTCGGTACCGGCTGCGCTGACCAGGGCGACCGCTGCGGCCCCGAATAAAACTACCGAAAGGAACTGTTTCATTTTGACGTGTCCTCTTCTCCCTAAGCCGTGTCTGTGCGCCTGCCTGCGGCTTGGTCCCAAGCCTTATCTCTGTGCTGCAGCCTCGCTTTAGGCTATAAATATCTCTCCCTCTGCTGCTCTCTCTCTATCTGAGCGTGATGCGCTGCCGTACCTGAGCGCAGACTCCCTCCACTGTGAAGCCCGACAGAGAATTGAGACATCCGGTCACAATTTTCAAAATAAATTCTTTTTTTTTTCCAGATAACCAGCAGAAGGTTTTTATTTTACATTTTCTTCTGATGAAAGGCCATATATTGAACTCGTAAAAGTATACATCTAGGGGATATTTGGAGCAGGAGTCACAAGGTGTTCAATGTAAATAAATAAATAAGACAGAAAATATAACAATGAATGGTGAAATAATCCAATAAATTGTTAAAACTCAGCTTAGTATTATGGGTTGTTATTTATTCCTGCTTCTTTCACAATGACAGAGTTTATTTCATGCCAGCAACAGTGAAACGCATAGTTAACAAACTGGCTCTGTGCCTGTTCGTCTCAGACAGAGACTGTGGTGGAAACTGGCATTAAAAATGATCACTGGGGAAAACAACATACTTTGAAAAAAAGGACATTTTGAAATGAAAACTGCTGGAATGAAATAAAACTGACTTGCAATAAAGTCTGTGATTGTGAAAACAGGAAGAAATAACATTTCATAACAAATGACCTTAACTCACAATTTTAAGGTTATAGCCTACACATTTGTCTAGTTAATGTTTTATTTACTTATTTAATATTGAACAGTTTAGGTAAGACTATTGCCTATTTGTGCTGGAATCTTTGCTTAAATCAGGATTGCTTTTCAAATGTATATCACAGTTTATATCCTACAAAAGGGGGCTGACGACATTATATTGTTCTCTAAATTTTGCTGCAACAATCGATAAATTAGTTGATCAACAGAATGATCTGTTGATCAGCTAGATCCAGCTTGGCCAATTTTAAGATTTGTTCCTTTTTGTGTTTTGTGTCACTTTAAATGGGATACTTTTGGTTTTTGGACTGTTAGTCTGACAAAACAAACAGTGTGAAGATGTGACCTCGGGCTCTGGAAAACTGTATTTTCCACTATTTTCTGATATGACATAGACTCAATAGCCATTAATCTGAATAATAACCAACAGATTTAACGATAATGAAAATAAGTTGTCAGTTGCCACCCTACTGTACACCCCAACAGCTATTATTTTTCAAGTGTTTATCTCTTACTGATCACCTAAGTAAATACATCTTATTAAAAATGAATTTCTGTAGGGAACAATCAATTCTGCTGGTGGAAAACAAATCCTGAGGTGACACTACAACAGAAAATAAAGTGCAACTAACATATTATAAATGTATTCATTTGATACATTTTATCTATGAATTTATAGAGTGTCTGACAATGTTATCCATTCATTTATTGCTGTTTACCAACTCAGTTTTGGTCCTTAATGTAAAAGCTGCCTCACTTCCTGTTTGGTACCTGCTGCTGCTGGCTGACTTGACGTAGCTGTATGTGCTGGAGGGGGCAGCAGGGGTGTGTCCACAGTGCAGCAGAGAGGAGATGGAGGGAACCTTCAGTTTATACACTCACGAAATCACCCGCTTCACCCCATCAACCCACACTTAAGAGTGACTACAGGGAAAAACACTTACTGAGAAGATTCAGGTCTGTAATGAACAGAAATATCAAAGCCTGAACAGTCAGTGATCCCATTCTCTGCAGAAATGTGTCCATGTGTCAAGAATGGACAACATCTAAACATCACATTAAAGCAATGACACATATATCAAGATCTGAGGAGTACGAAGTTTCTTTTTGTAACAAAATTCTGTAAAAAAAAACAAAAAACAGCTCGACACAACCAAACTGTTCAAATTTGTTCATGTATTTTTATTCTAATATGACAAAACAGAAGAACATTTTCAAGGTTTCTTTTTGTAAAATCAAAACATTTATTTATTTTTACAGTCTTAAACAGAATAGGCTTAAACAATCTTGAAGTGCCATATGAGCCAATCCCTTTCTATCAAAAATTTACATGGGTTTGCATCAAACATGCCCGACTTGTTTTCGACGTCGGCACAGAGTTTCGACAGTTCCGGCCGAACTGCAGCTATAACACAAAGTCATTCTGACTCAGTTTGACGCAAGAGGAAGCGCTAAAGTGCTCAGACATTCAGAGGTAAACGGAGGCATTTCACAAGAATCATTTCATTCAATGACCAAGCAAAGCGACAAATCAAAATGAGGATGTTGACAGTTTTTATTCAGCCAGAAGCTGTTGACAGAAGTAGACAACAACACTTCTTTTGCAAAAAGGCACAGAAGACGGACTGAAGTCAACATGCAGTCCGATTCAGAATCATATCAGAGTAATGCTGATTCATTTAAAGTACACCTGTAGTGTGTGTGGGTGTTTCAGTAAGTGTACCGAGAGGAAAAGCTGCACAGTTTGTGTGCTCGCCGTGTGTCTGTGCAGCTCATTGCCTCTTCTTCTTCCCTCCTCCTGACAGACCAGTTGTGAGTACGAACAGAGTGGTTTACTGCTCCTTCTTGTCTCCCTGTTTCTGCATGTACTTGTTGAACTGGTTGTCCGTCTTCAGCAGCTTGTCCCACCACGTGAAGGTGGAGGCATAGTTCCCAACGAAGTTCATGTGGTGGAAGTCGTGGAAACGGGTGCCGGCGTAGAACGGGATCAGGTGGAGCGGGTTCAGAGGGATGTCGTAACCACTGAGAGGGAGCGAGAAAAAAAGAGGGATTAAAGTCTGTCAGTTATTTATTCAAAGAAATCACCAATTTTTGTTCTGGCTCAGATATCAAGAGTCAGTATTTTTGATTAAAAAGATCGTTCCAACAAGACAAATGCTTTTCAGAGATCAAAAATTATGTTTTTGTGATGGTGACGCTGAAGATAGGACGCATTTATTTTGGTTCTCATGTTGCTGCCTTGTGGTTGGAAATCAAGAGATGGCTAGTTTTTTTCTATTGCACTGAGTATGTTCCCACGAACAATAATACTTGGTGACTTAGCCCTTTTGTATTAAATACTGTTGCACTTAGGGCTGACCCAAATGCTCCGAAGCTTCGAAGCTTCTACTGTTGCCATGGTAATCGACGTCCAAGTCAGTATTCAAATGCTGCATTGTTGTTTTTTTTATTATACATGCATTACCCCCAAAATCCCACATAGCCCATGAAATATAGTCCTACATATGGGCTATGGCTGTAAGTCCGATTTTTGTCCTCTCTCATTAGACTCCAGTGCTCGAAGTGGGCCGGCACTCACCGGCACTTTTTTCCTCCAAGTGAGGAAATTGAATATTCGCAGTTCGCACAATCCGGTTGAAATTCATAAACATTTTTGAAGCATTTGAAGATCCAATCATCACTAAAGCGTATGTCATGAAAGAGAGCCGATAAAAATGGAATGGTCAAAGTTGTCATATTGGCATTTAAGGTGTGTTGATTGATTCACGACATCAACTCATGCACTGAGTAACATGCAAGAAAACATTCCACCTTTAAAGTTTCCGGTAGCTGCCAGTAGCCTTTGAGTGAATAAAAAAATTATTTCTCCAGTCTACAGCTAGCTAACGTTAACTAGTAAAGATGAAAAGGTAGCAAAACATCCTTTCATTTTTTGGAGCAGCTAAAAAGGTTTAAGTTTACTATGATGTAGTTAAATAATGTATGTGAACTTGCCACCGTAGGAACAGTGGTTCCATAACCTTCGAAACGAGCCACAACTTAACTGTGCACGTGAAAACGCCCCCTAACCCCCACCCCGCATTGAAGCTTTGAATATTCGTGGGTAATTCTCACCGAAGCTTCGAAGCCCCAAAAATAGTATTCGGGTCAGCCCTAGTTGCACTGTTGGCCTTGTTTATTTTTTCATTATTTTTTCTACATCTATTTATTTTACTTTTTATTTCACTTTTATTTTTTAATCTTCTCTCTTGTTTTGTGTATTGTTCTACATTTTGTAACTTCTGTGAGTTAAATATGTTCTATATCATGTCTGCAGTTAAAGGATTATTTTATTAATGATAGAAATTATTGACAAAGATTGTGAAATTTAGAATCACTGGGTTATTTAACATAAAATAATAAGGAATAAAATATGACTACCAGAGAATTTTTAAAAAGAAAGTTGCAAGGTCCTTTACAAAAAGACATAGAACCAGAAAATGCGTGGACCACAGTGAAATAAAATATAAATAAAATTCAATTACATTTTTATATTTAATTTTATTTTATTTTAAATTACATTTTAAAGAAAGTAACAAAAGCTCAGAGAGACATGAAATATAAAACAATTTAAGAAAAGGCAAGTATAAAATAATGTGTATTAAAAGCTAGCTTGCCTGATCAATCTATAATTTGTGCTATTGTTAGTACCAGCTCAGTCTGGGAGCTTCATGTCTGGTGTCTTCTGACTCCTTTCTTCTGTATCTGCATGTAATCTTCAGTGTAAATGTATGTATGTAACCCAAAAATAACAGCAAAATATGAATGTATTATAATAATAAGCCTGCAGTACCTTAAGAGAAGGGAGTTGTATGTCACCTGATAATATGATAATAACATCTGGTGTTCTCTGTGGCCCTCTAGTGGTCGGCCTCAGAGTTTACGTGATGACAAACGTGCAGTTTCTCATGTAACCATCATCTCGCAGTTTATTGTAATCAGTGATGTAACTGCTGCTCTGTTTCTCTTGTTTGAGAATGCTATACTCTGCTCTCTTTAGAGTCATAGTAATAAACTGTCTAACAGAGAGGGAAGGAAAGGGCAGCACCAAACAAAATGACAGAGAAAATGTGGGGGCTGTTATTGTATCCTACCTGTGGACATCAATGGTCTCCAGCAGGCGGAAGGACACCCAGGCCCACAGGAAGAACACATGGTTACAGAAGATCATGATGCCGATGAAGAAACCAGCTCCCAGGATGAGAGTCTCAGCAGGATGAGCGTATTCTGCCTGCATGCCAAACGGAGCCTGAGGGACAGCGGAGACACTGTTATGTAGACATATGCATGTGTATGTGTGTGGGGTGGGGTGGGGTCCCTTTTTCACATGTGTGGGAGCTACAGCATTTAACAGTTTAATGAGTAACTCTTCAGTAAAGAGATTAACCAGAAAGTGGTGTGTTTGTGTTTATTTATCTTATCATGTGTGTGTTTTACTCACGGTGAACTCATGGTGGACTTTGTGGATGTATTTGTAGATCCTGCGGTGATGCAGCAGGCGGTGGAGGAAGTAGTGCCAGGTATCTTCAACAACAGCACAGCCAAAGCACTGAGCCAGGACGTATGGCCTGGAGGAGGAAGCAAGGAGAGGTGGAGGTGGGTCATCATTAGAAAAGCACAGCCCTCAGACAAATGGCAGCATGTGTAACAAAAGCCATTTCTAAAATTCTTAATCAATTCAACTGAAAATATATTTTTCATCCCACAACAGATGACTTGTAACCAGATACTTCAAGAGGAGTTCAAGAATTTGCAACATGCGACAAAAATGATCATTCATACACATCCTGTATGGGCAAGAAAAATGAAAACGATGTTGTCTGCTTTTTTTTCCCTCTTTAAGCTGCATTTCGTGTATGAACGTTTCTACATAAATAAATGTATTATTATTATTATTATTGTTATTACACGTTATCTTTTTCTAATTCTGTAGTTCAAATTGATGATTACAAACAAACTGTAATAAAAACTAACAAAACTAGTTGTTCAACTGTGTTTTATGCATGTGATGAGTTTTCTCTGATACATGCATAACAGTAAAATTGAGTCAGTCCATTTGATTATTTATATGTGATTTTATCTCCATTTCCCATATTGCAATACATACAGGTATTGGAAAAATATTCTTAATATCGCAATATTAATATCAGCCATAATTCTCAGCTCTATACGTTTATTAAACAAGTCTAATGACTGTAAGATAAAATTAAACATTTTCCTCTGGTTGTTTTACATGTAAAGCAGGTTTACATGCATTATATGCATGTATTTTCTATTAATGAAGGCTTCGTGGGGAACATTTGTGGGATAAGTGATAATAAAAAGAAAATACATAACACAGAACTGTCACATTTCTACCATTATCATAGTTAGCACAGGCATGGATTTAACATTTAACTTACTAAAATCATAAAAAAGCAAAAATATTGTTGTCTTTGAATGTTACACTTTGAATGTGACGTATTCAGATGCATTTTATTGTAAATCCACTGACCAGCGTGGCATGGAGTCCCAGTCATACGGGATGTTGAAGAACTCAGTGAAGTAGTAAGTCCCACAGATCAAAGGCAGCTGGATACAGAAATGGTTGAACAGCAGCATCTTGAAACATCTCCACTGTTTCTCCCAGGTCTCTGGCTTGTCCTGCACACACACACAGAGTGCACAGAAAGAAAGTCTATTAAGAGAAATGTCATCTTAGATTTTTAAAAATAAAATCATAACAACTAAAAACCAACACAAACCTGTTGGATCTTGTATTTCTGCATGAAGGGCATGAACTGGAAGAGGAAACCAGGCAGGCAGAACAGGAAGTAGATGAACTCATGGACGATGAGCGACCCCCAGGTGGCAATCTGGAACTTGGTGTAGTTGTCCAGCATGTAGCCCCAGGCATGTTTCAGGGAGGGCTGGAGGGGGTTTTCTGGCAGCGCTGCATCTACGTACTCCACTGCCAGGTAGGCAGAGCTCAAGATGTGTGCTGTGCCGTTCACCGCCATGATGGACAATGCAAGGTGACTGCAGGTCTGGAGAGAAGACTGGACGACAGGAACACAACATTACAGGTACTCTCAGACAGGGCTGAAGTCAGTACAGCGACAAATAAACTATTTACAAGCATGCAGAAAGACAACTAATAGACTGTAAGAGGTACTCAGATCCCTTATTTAAGTAAAAGTAGTTATAACACCATGTTAAAAGTAGAAGTCCTGCAAGCAAAATGTAACTTGAGTTAAGTGAAGAAGTGTAATCAGCAAAATATACTTAAAGTATTAAAAGTAAAAGTACCTAGAATGCAAAACAGCTTCTTTGACAGTGTTATAAATTACATTACTGGATTATCGGTGCATTAACATACAAACAGGATTTCAATGTTGTAGCTAGTCGAGGTGGAGCTGCTAACTACTTTCTATACTGTTAGATCTAGTTTAATCTATAATTCTGCAAAACATGTTATAAATGGATAACAGGTTTTGGATGTATAATCTGAATCTGCACAGTAACTGGTAACTATAGTTGTGAAATAAATATAGTGGAGTTAATAGTACAACATATGTCATGTAGAGGAGTAGAAGTACATAAAAAGTAATTTGAGTAAATGTAACGCTCCACCACTGCAGAAGTTTAAGACGTTATACCACCGAAATACATAAAACAACTTCTAAACTCACAAAAATGTAACTTGTTTTTAGATCACACGTCACAATGTGCAACTAACGATTATTTTCATTATCAATTAATCTGTCAATTATTTTCTCAATTAATCGATTAGTTGTTTGGTCCATAAAAAGTACATTTACTCAAGTAAACTTTACCAGCTGCAACATCACTCATATTTACACATTAATGTGTCAATAATTATGATCCAATATCATGATAAACATAACTCTGAAATGGGCCATTTGGTGCCATTAAGTCAAGTTTCATGATAATACTTGTACTTTTACTACAGTGAAATTTTGAATGCATGACTTTTTCTTGTAACAGAGTATTTCTACACTGTGATATTGCTACTTTTACTGAAGTAGAAGATCTGAGTACTTCTTCAACCACTGAACTTCACAGAAAAATTTAAGAAAATATAATTACCACATATCAGTGTTAATATTTATTCATTTTACAGGTTTTGTTTTTGTATTTTTATATTCCTTTAAAGCTAAATAATTGTGGTACACTATATCATAACACTGTTGCTTAATACCAAGTACGTAAGGCCAAATACTTGAGTCAATAAATTATACACAGAGACGTGCAGAAATACACTGCTAACACACTGTTAGCTAGTACAACAACATATACACCTCAATATAACGACCAAAAACACTCGCAGCTGCCGAACAAATACACTCAAAAACATAAACAACATATTTCCTTTAGCATTCGCTGCTAAGAATTCAGCTAAATAATTTATTTGCAGTCACAAACAACAGTAAACTCTCACCTTTCAGCGGTGCCTCCCGTCTACCTGAGCGAGAGACAGCTGGCCGGGTGAAGTACAGTAATATAGAACAATCTGATTGGCCGAGCGGAGAGGAGACTGACGTCGGGGGGCCGAGCGGCTTCGCTGATTGGTCCGCGGGATGGAGCGATGATAGTGAGACTGGAGGTTTCTACGGCAACAGCCAATCAGACGTGAGCTCTGCTTTCATAACCTCCGCAGTGTTGAACGGACTGTATGAGGGGAGAGATGGGGTGGTTGGAGAACTTTGAGTCATGCATGTGTGTCTTCCGCCTTAAATTTACATTATAACAGATTGTTATGTCAACCTTGGAACTGTTGTAGAGGCTTTTAGATAAATGAATTGTGGTATTAAGTTTTCCCAGCTCAAAAAGTATTATTACATTCAATTAAAGCACCACTAAACTGATGTTTTTGTTTGTTTACACCCCTTTTTGGAAATAAAATTATATTTCCTGTTCATACTGGTTGCTGTTCTTCATCTGAAATGTATCCGCATTTATTCACATGACATGCACCCTTGTTACTGACACATTGATGTCACTTTACACATACTTACTATACTTATACTATACTTACTAGTATTTCTGTACATGAATATTCTATTGCACTGGTTCCACCTGTTTACATCTCAGGACATATATTTATTACTACCTGTTTAAAGTGTTGGGGAAGCTACTTTGAAAGCATAGCTTTGCAAGCACACTGGCTGAACTAAGCTACCCTCGGGAGAAATCTAGTTTGGTTAAGTAAAGCTACTGAAAAAAACTAGTTTCAAACTATTTTGAAAAA
>NTHP01000002.1:2960641-2984992 GCA_003416845.1 Oplegnathus fasciatus | reverse complement strand
AAAAAAAAAAAAAAAAGATCAAATTGACAATGTACATTTGATACAAAATTATACCTCACTAGTCATGGAAAAGTGCAGGAATGTCAGCTTTGGTTTTGTATACATTGTCCATCAGTCACCTGCCTTCCACCAAGCAGGATTACTCAGTTAGCCAGGTAACTTCTAAAATAGCATGCAATAACTTCTCTTAATATTTATTAATAAATAGCAATAATCAATACTACTGACTACTAGACTAATTAACACCTAATATATTCAAGTTGAGTTTTACAAATTCAGATTCAAAACATTAAAAACTACAGCCAGATATTTTTCACAGGTGAGCTGACAATCCAGCTTCCTGGAATACCCCTGAGACCTGAACCTGTCCTAAACTAAACAATCCCATCTGGGCAGTAGAGAAGCAATGGTAAAATACAAATAAAAAATCATTCCTTTCCTTTTATGGCCCAAAATTGTTTGTAGTTTGAGTAGCTAACTACACAAAAAAATGGCAAAAAAGTAATTTAACTACTTGAATCACTATGCAAATATGAATGTAGNNTGAACTACAAAATGTAGTTAAACTACTAGTTTAATTACGTGTAGTCCACTACTCCCCAACACTATAACACTATTTATACCTGTACATATCACAGTATACCTTTATTTTACTACCTGTACACATCGCAGTATATGTAACTATTTCACCACTTCTTTGTACCTTTACACATCACAGTACATGCTGTATATGTATTGCTACTCGTTTACACCGGTACACATCACAGTATATATATTTATTTTACTACCTGTACACATCACACATCGCAGTGCTGTATATGTATTTGTTTTACTACCTGTAAATACCTGTACACAGCATGTATTTATGTGTATATCTGTCTACAACCTGTTTTATTACAGTTTATACATTTTAATATGACTGCACACCTGTCAACCACAGTATTATATTTTGCTGCACTATTTTATGTCTTAGATTCTAATTAGATTTTACTTACGTGACATTTTTTCTATACATCTTTGTACGAGCATTGTCGGAGCGAGAATTAAGACGGCTTCACTGTAATTATTGTGCTTATGACAATAAAGAACTTGAACTTGTTGTATTTCAGTTCTTGTCATGTTCAACACTTAATTGTGACTATAGAGCTGAGTATCACTTGAAATGTTCTTGTACTATTGGAAATATCATACCTGAATTTCAGTGGCAATAAAACCACAATGGTTGAAGAAATATTCAAATCCTTAATTAAACAGTACAGTACTGTAGCAGTACCACACTGTAGAAACACTGCATTACAAGTAAAAGTCCTTCATTCATTCAAAATCTTACTTACGTAGAAGCAGAAGTACTATCTGCACAATGCCCTTAAAGATTCAAAAGTGATCAATATGAAGCAGAATGACATCTGTCAGTGATGTATTACTATGTTATATAATTATTACTGACGCATTAACATGTAAGCAGCATTTTAATGTTGCAGCTGATAGAGGTGGAGATCATTTTAACTACTTTATATGATATTGGGTAGGTTAATTAATGAGAATGCATCATATTTTATAAGATGATCATACAGTGTAAGTATGTAAAATCGTAATCTGTTAAGTAACCATAGCTGTCAAATAAATGTAGTGAAGTAGAAGTATAAAGTAGCATGAAATGGAAGTACTCCGGTAAAGTACAAGTACCTCAAAACTTATATGTATATATATATATATATATACTTCTGTACAGTACTTGAATAAATGCACTTAGTCATTTTCCACCAGTGCAAAACCTTTTTCATTTAACCAAAAAAAAGTAGTAAAAAAAGTCATATTAAATTATTGTTATATTAAAAGTTCTCTAAAAAGACAAAGATAAAAAAGTCAGAATTACAAGAACTTTGCCTGAAAAAAATATAGCAAGCAAATGATGGCAGATTTTGCTACTTGACAATTTATTCTGGTCAGTACCAAAAAAGTATTAATGTTCAATACCCGACGCTGATGGTGACATATGAAACTGTAATAAATGAATCACTGTTCAGTTATTAAAATATCACACACAGCGAATTCCATTTCAATGTTTTACTGATTTGGCAAAGTTTTAAAAACAGATTATATCATTTCACAGCTTTAAATACAAGAAGCATATTTATTAATGATAATATAAAACAGGTAATGAAACATTTTCAAAGTCATTAGCCTACATGACATTCCTCAATACACTGACAAGAAACAGCGATACCAGTTACTATTATAGCAGTTTTCAATAGAGGAGGAGAGGGAAGAGAAAGAGATTGAGGAAAAAGAAAATCAAGAGTAGGTTTGGTCACTTTCCAGAGAGAGAGAACAGATTAGTAAAGTAGTAAAGAGAGACAGAAATAAAGAGACATATTAAAATTGGCACATTCATAGTACGTCAGGGTGTGCAGTAGTTAATAGGGTTGCTACACCAAAGGAGAGGAGGGTACTGTTGAAGGATAGGAGGTTAGAGTTGGGGACCATGCAGGCTGCTGTTGTCATTAGTGGTCACAACCACAGCAAAGATGGCTGCCGGGTGACAGTAAAGCACTGATACATCCAACTGTTTTTCATGTCAAACAGCTTCTCCCTCTGGCTGTCACTGTTTTTGGCAACATGAATGAGGCTTCTCCTTTGCCAGAGGAGTCGTATTCCTGTGTAAGTCTTTTTTTTTTTAGAGGAAATGTACATTTTCTGCAGCTGCTTCTCACGTAGCTGTTCTGAAGTAATGCGGGCCGACGCAACCAACGCATCAACACCGACCTAAAGTCAGCTCCCAAATGTATTTCTGTATCCCAGAACAGTGGCCAAGTCCAGCTGTGCTCTGTCCAGTAACAGTACTCGAGGCATAATGGGGAAGAAGGGGGAAGGTGCAGGGGGGGGGTATATTTTGACATTCAGGCACTCTTGAACAGCCACACTGCAACACTGTAAAAGGTCAGAGGTCAGACAGAGTGCGTTCATGCGGCATCAGACCAGGCGTCACCACACAGAGACTCAGATGCACACAAACACACATGCTCACATGTGCAAGCAAAGGAGCACCTTTAAATGCAAGCGCACACACAAACATACACACCCACGCTCAGACACTCACACACACACTTTTCAGGAGGAGGGTGAAAACGAAGGAGAAACAAAGATTTCAGTCCCAAGTGGTCCTTCTCTGCCTTCCTCTCCCATAGATTAGATCAGTGGTCTCTCTCAGAGCTGGTTCATGTTAACATTACTAATGTTAAAGTAACTTTGCAGTTATAGTAGCTTCATATCAGTAGCGTTTCAGTGACACTGCAGTGGTACAGTGGTGCTTCAAACTGGTTTGTCCAGTCGCCGCGGCAGTCCTGCCAGGAGGGGATTAAAACACGGATTCCACCCCGCTCCGTTTGTTACATCTCCCCGCGTTCAGGTAAGTGCAAAAATCTTCGTCATCATCCTCAACAACAACAAGCTTGTCATTTTCTTCATCTTCGTCAGTGCCTGTGCGAATGCTGCCCAACATCGAAGCATTGGCATCATAGACAGATCCAACATCAGTATTCAGCAGGAGAATACGTTCTGCTCCGAATCAGTGGCAGGTGTCAAGAGCAGTCATAACGGCTTGTCGATCACAGTCACACCTGTGGTTAAATTAAAAAGAAAAGAAGATTAGGATGGTGCATCGCTATCATGGTGATATAATTTCCATATATAGCACACGTTGAAAATGTTTAATAGGAATATAAAAATAATTTTAAAAAGAATCAAAGCAAAAAAAAATGTTGAAAATAATATTGATATGATATTGTCTTTTTTAAGATAAGATGGGATAAGAGTAAACTATTGATCCCTGGGGGGAAAATGGCATAGCAGCTAGCAAGAAGAAACAGAGCAAGCACAGGAATAAAAAAACATAAAAATGAGGAAATATTAATATTAGATTGTATTAAATATCTATACAGATGCAAAAAAGCAAACAGTAAGTAGAGAACAAACTGCACAACAAATTGAAATAAAAAGCTATGTACAGTATTGTATTGTATTATTGTGTTGTACATAAGTGCAGAATGTGCAATAATGAGCTATATGTGCAAGACTGACTCCAAACAGTGCAATTCCTGTTATTGCTGAGAAAGGTAACTCAGTGGAGTGGTGTAATATAATATATTAATATAATATAATATAATAGGTATACAATAACAACTGGAGGATAGTAGTATATACAGTAATAAATATTGGAATGGTGTGATATATAAAAAGTGACATTATAACAGATATGTAGTACTGTAAAGTGAGAAGCAGTAGTTAAATACAATACAATAACAACTATAGGATAATAGAATACTCAGTGATAAATAGGAATGATATAGAAAATATAGGGTGACATAACATGCATTACAGAAAGGAAGTGTATAGTGTTATAGTTCTGCATTATATAATAATAACATAATAATAAGTAATAATATCTATAGCAAGGTTTTTACGTTTAGCATAAATAATTCTGTATTTTTAAATTGTATATCCTTTTATCCTTTTAATTATGTGTAAAGTCTGTAATGTCTAAAAGACACAGTGAGTAAACAGTAATACTGTTGTACTTATATATATGTACTTAATGTAGTAGAGCCAGACCAATTTTAGCTTATCACAGATACAGTATATCCGTATCTGTGTATATTCAGCCAATCGTAACCAGAAACTGCAGTAAAGAAGTGCAAAAGATATTTTTGAGGTCATTTAGAAAGAGCTGTCATTACATAGTTTGTCCACCAGAGCGGAGCTGCAAGTCTAAGTGCTGAATACATTCTTGAATACAATACATTCTTTATCAGGTTTTTTTTAAACTCTCAAATATCACTATTGGCATCAAAAAGCTAGTATCGATAGGGCTCTAGCACTTAGAATCACTCTTAGATGCCAAACTTACACTTTTCTGCTCACACACACTCTCAAATCAGACTAAAGATTAAGAAACCAGCTCCTGAACAGAAGCAAGGTGGCAAAACTAGATCTATCGCCTCTTCTGTCCCTTTGGTATCATTTGTAAGTAAGTTTAATCATTTTCAAATGTTACCTCTCACTGCAGTTTGGATGCAAAATATGAAGTTAGCAGCAAGCAACCTGCACAGGTTTTCAGGATGTACGTGCGCCTGTGTTGCCTACACACCTGCATAACTGCGTCCTGTGCTCATGCAGGTCGGCAGTAGTGTCCACTTGTCCGAATTCGGATTGTAGAACTCCACAGAGGCCAAATTGCAGCTGCCATCGTCTCCTCCCACCACATACAGCACATTGTTTACAGCACACACACCTGAAAACACACACACAGAATGAAGATTAATGGACGTCTAACAGAGCAACATCTCACACCTGAGGATGTCTGGTGGACAGACGGTCTTGCTTTACCTGCGTTACGTCGACACATGTTCATGTCAGCTACCTGTCGCCAGCTGTTAGAGGCCGGATCGTAAACCTCACAACTCTTCCTCACCAATGGACCATCATGACCACCCACAGCATAGAGTAAACCTTTTAACACACCTACACCTGAGGGAGACATGGCAAAAAAAAAGGTTTTACAAGATCTGGTCACCATTTTATCAACGGAGCAGCATTATATGTCTTACAAAGTGTGCGTTGTTTTGACGAATGAATCTATGGGAATGGTTTCGTCTGTCTGGTGGCTTCAATCATACCCACACACACTCACCTGCTCCACTGCGTCTCGTGCCCATCTCTGCGATGTAGCTCCACGTGTTGCTTTTAGGGTTGTAAGCTTCTACTGTACTCAGACATTGTCTGGTCGCACCATCATAACCTCCAACCGCATACAGGATCCCTGAAAAAAAACACAAAAAATGCATGCAGTTCATAACAGAGTGAGGGACAAAACAGACCTTTTCTTTATTTTATAACTTTTCCTTTGTGGCTTAAAGACGTATTTCTTTTTGTTTTATATATTGTCTCTTCTCTCCTTTTCCTCTTCCTGTAAAGCACCTCTGTAAACTTCTGTTGAGCTACAGAAATTAGGTTTGCCTGCTTGTTTAAGCATCCTTCATTCTGTGCTGATAAGGGTCTACTTGTAATCACTTTGTTAATGCTGTTTCCCTGTGTTTTATAGTCATCACAACACCAAAAGAGTGCAATAATGCATGTATTTTATTGTTTTTTTATCACTATTATTATTATTACTGTATCAAGAGCTTCAAGCCAGTCCCTGTCTCTACAAACTACAGCTTCAACACCTCTGATAGTCTCAAAATAAAAACAACATGTGCGCTCTGCAAAAATTGTATTCATTGCAGGATCATTGTATGGTTTAGAAGGTGTTTCTGTTATTTTGTCAGACTGGAGAACTGAGCTGGTAACTGTATTCACCATTGACAACACCCACTCCCACACTGCTTCTTCGGGTACTCATGGGTAACACATGGAACCACTCGTCTGTCTTCGCGTTGTACGCCTCGATTGTCGACAGACCTGCAAACACACACACACACACGACATGCATCAAAAATGAACAATCACATATTTTATCATTTCCTGTTGTTACACAAATTAAAAGCCTGTAGAGATTCAGTCTATTGAAGGTGGCCTCACTGATCACTGTAATCTAAAAAACATGTTGCCGTCACAGCAACACAACTGTACCTGTGCTGCCGTCAAAGCCCCCCACAGCGTACAGGAGCCCGTTGAGCACAGCGGCCCCAAGCGTTGACCGGCGGTCTTGCATGCTGCTTACGCTCGTCCAGCGGTCCATCATCGGGTCGTAACAGTCGACCGTCCGCACGCGCAAAGAACCGTTGAAACCACCAACTGCATACACACACCCACCCACGTACACCACACCTAAAGGCAACAACACAGGAAATACACAGGTAAACACACAAACAGCCGAGTCTGTCGATCATCAGCATCACTAATTATAATCCAGTGATATAATACACATCATTCTGAAATAGGCCATTCTGCATGATGAGTACTTTTACTTTTGGTACTTTGGTATATTTCGAAGCTAATACTTTTATACTGTTACTTAAGTAAGATTTTGAATGCAGGACTTTTGCTTGTAACAGAGTATTTTTACACTGTGGTATTACTAATTTTACTTAAGTATAATATCTGAGTACTTCTTCAAGCACTGGCATTTTGGCTGATGTACCAACCTTATAACAAACTAACAAACTTGTTAGTGAGGTCTACGTATCTGTGGGCGTATACGGTGGAAGAAACGTGGCACCAGAGGACACGGTAAAAGAATGATGCTGTTTGCAACAATACCCAGATCACCTTTAAATATGCACAATAGTGAAAACAAACAAGAACACCTCAGAATATGGATTTTGATCACAAATGGATTGGATCTCACGATAGCCACGACCTGACCTGAGAGTGTAAAAGTCTGAAGATACCATAGCCTGTAGCTGCATCTGCACTTCTACACTGAATACGTCACAATGGGTCGACAAGGCCTGCTCCCTTTTCATTTGGAGGACATAACCAGTGTATTCTTTGCAACCCTCAGTATCCTCCATTGAATTTTGTACAACAGCGCTCAGGTGAACCTCAGCAACTCATAAAATCTGGAAATATATAGTTTTGTGTGGTCATCACTCACTGGGGAATATATCTTAGACCAATGGAAAACCCACTAGAAGGCCTGAACACTACTCTCACCAGTAGATACGTTATCAATCATAGATTTATTGAAGTTATATGGACAGGATACAGTATATTACATATTTGCCAAAAACACTGGTAATATGCATATCTTCTGGCCAAACACCATCTCCAACAACAACCTTCTTAGACTCACTCAGCAAGACAAAATACATACAACATTACAGAGACGCTGGTGGACCTGGATTAGACATGTGCTCAGAATTGGAAAAACACAGCAGTTCCCAATGTTGCATTACATTGGACCCCAGAGGATAAATGAAAGAGAGGGAGGCCCAAAATAACAAGGCCCAGAACCATTGAGAGAGAGCTATAACACCACCAACAAAGCTGGGGAACCATAGAAAAGAAGGCCAGAGACAGACAGAAGTGGAAGGACTTTGTTGCTGCCCTACGCGCCAACGGGCGTAATGGGAGTGAGTGAGAGTGAGTGATTTGGGGAGAAGAGGAAGGTTTAGTCTGATGGAACCACCTCACGCGTTCTTCAGAGGATCCAGCCCCTTAATTGTGCTGTGGTTTATTGTTATCTAGGGTTTCCTACCTGCTCTGCACCTCCTGGTCGGGAGCTCAGCCACCTGGTACCATCGCTGCTCCTCAAAGTCATAACACTCAACACTGCGGATGGCCTTGGGAGCCTGGCCACCGACCACAACCATCACCTAAACAGAACAGGAACAGCAGTGCCATTACAGGAAGAACTGTAGATCAACTACTGTTTTTTCTTCTTAACTAAGAGTGAGTCCTCATAACTAAGCAGATGCCGTGCAAATACCTTCGGACAGCAGGCTGGAGTCCTCATGCGTGTGCGTGCAGTTTTCATCAGAGCTCTCTGGTCTGCTGGCAGCAGGTGGTATTTCATGGCCTCAATCAGGTAGTCTTTACAGGCACTGCTATTCTTAATCAGAGACTCCTCCTCCACCCGCTAACACCACCAAACAGTGAGAGAAAAACCAATGAGACAACAAAGTGCTACAGTTTATTGTTACACACAGCAGCTCAGACACAGAGGGAACTGTATAACTAAAATTATATAAACTGGGAAAATCCACTTTGAACATAATATTAATCCAAAATCAAGACTGATTCTACTGACAAATCGAATGTTTGGTGGCACTTTAGATTTTACCTGAACAACGTTAATAACACAAAGACATCCAGTGGTGCATTGGTGTTTGTAGAAATGGGGGAGTGCATTGTGTTTTTCCTTAATAGGATTAAATACTAGACTGCCCATCATAAGGATCAATGTAAAATTATCAAACATCAGTGACAGTAGCTGCTCATTAAAGATTAACTCTAAACTCTCAACTAAAACAGAGACACAACATAAGAATTACAGCACGCATCAATGTGCATCCAATGATAGTTTAATTTGACTCTACATTACACACTGAGCCTCTGACGTGGTACTAAAGAAGTAGTGCTTTTTCTCCATCGTGCTTTTTCTCCATCAGAAACAACAAAGTGAAGCACTGCCCACGTTCACCACACTGGTGATTAACATCCTGTCATGTTATCTATGGATTCTTTTTCACATGCAGCCAGGTGAAATATGTAAGTCACACAGCTGTTTTGTTAGCACTGAAAGCACCTTAATCAACAACACACGTAAAGAACATTCTTCAGTCATAATAACCTGAGAGGGAAGCAACTGCAGAATTCACTCTGTGGATGTCAAATTAACAGAAAAGTTGAGCTTTGCTCTGCTTGCTTGTATCTGCATGTTTGAGCTTCTTGGATACCCAAAAAATAACAATAAAGACACAATTACAAATTAAAAACCTGCTTCCAGTACCACCTGATGATATGGTACTTCTCTCTTGTGTATACTTACATGATTCTCCACTTTATTTACGCTTTACCTCAATATTTACATTATGTTCTGCATTTTCATGTCCAAAATGTAGCCATATTTTATATTCCATAGTCCATATCCAATTCCATTACTTGCTTACATTCTCCTACTTCCAGTACTGCACTGTACATACTTTAGTTTTTCCTCCTTCTCTGTTTTCTTTTACCTAAATGTTCTTTCTGTTTTAAAGTTCAGTAGCAGTGCATTTTTATTATACATATTACTATATCATATTTAAGGATTCTATGCACAATCTATGGAGATGGCAACCAAGCATTTCACATCACCGTACAACTGTACAATGTGCCATTATGTATGTGATGAATAAATCTTTGAATCTTAGACAATCTGGTCCCCACCAGGTTTCTCAAGTGACCTACCAACTCACTTGAGAAAAGCCTGCTTAAAATTTGGACCAATCTTTCCTCAGTTGTATCAGAGCAACAGTGAAACCTATAGCTGCAAATATTCTCTTTTGTTGTCAAGGCCCACTATCCTGGGACAGAGAAGGTTACACTAATAAACAAAACTAAAAACAAAAACTGCAAGTAGAATATACTGTGTACCAATAGAGTAGCCCGGTCCCAGATCTCTGAATCACTGATCGTCAGGCTACTGTTGGAGTTGACTTTACTCAGCTGAAACATTTCTGTCAACTTCATTTGGCATTGCTGAGAGAAAAGACACGATCTGATGTTTTTGCCACCTCATCCCCGTTTCAAGAAGAGCAGAAAAAAGGTGGACAACGTCTCCTGTAAACTGGATACGTAGCAACATGTTTCTTGGCTGAATGCTAGCAAACACAGACCACGAGTATTTAACCTGCCTGGGTGTTGAAACAAAAATGACACTAAAGCACAGAGCAGTTCTTAAGAAGCACTGATGGTTCAACAAGAGACTTGACTTAAGTACACATTTGTGGTGATGTACTTTATTTGAGTATATCCATTTTATGCCGCTTTATACTTCTACTCCACTACATGTTAGAGGGAAATATTGTGTTTTTTACTCCACTACATGTATTTTACAGCTATTGTTACTTTCACAATAAGATTTTACATAAAAATGACATGATCATTTTATAAAATATGGTGAATTAATATAAATTAAACTACCTAACAGTATATGAAGTAGTTAAAATTTGCTCCACGTTGTAGCTCCAAGTTACAACATTAAAGTACCACTCATATTAATACATTAATTCATCAATAATGGTCCGATAATAAAACACTGACCACTGACCAGGGGCCATTCTGCATAATGAGTACTTTTACTTTGATACTTCAAGTACATATTATTGCTAAGAATTCTGTACTTTTACTTAAGTAATATAATATGCAACATAATGGAGTATTTTTATAGTATGGTATTGCTACACTGGTTAATACTGTATATTTGACAGATTATTGATACTGCAGTACACTGAAAAGAAACATTGGGGCAAATGTGCTACGATATGATGTACATTTGACAGAAATATTTAGAATAATAATATGTAATGGTAGTGATAGTCAACTGTCACATGTGCAACATTTTCTGCTGTTCGGTTTTCAAAGAGATAAAAAGTTAGCGGGGAGAT
The DNA here is from genome assembly GCA_003416845.1 of Oplegnathus fasciatus. Lineage (NCBI taxonomy): Eukaryota > Metazoa > Chordata > Actinopteri > Centrarchiformes > Oplegnathidae > Oplegnathus > Oplegnathus fasciatus. The sequence goes on along the minus strand of NTHP01000002.1, from coordinate 2,973,899 downwards.
GGGTCTGCACTTAATGTGATGCATTGATGAAAATAAATTCATTGTGAATGTCAAGTCACCAGGCCACTGTCATGGGTGAGAATCTCAATAATCGTTCACACAACATCCCCCACGGTGTAATATCATTCACTCGTATTGATTTACTGTACAGCAATGTGGAAATGTGGACTACACTTAAACCGCTCCAAGTCCCGGTTTAGCTGAACCTGTTCTAAACTGCAGCTAAGCTAAGACAGATGCTAAGTGACCCATTCAGTTTAAGAGCGCAAATTAGCTCCAACAAAAACACACAGCTACAAACGCTCATACCTGCACCAGGTATTCCCTGGAGAGAAGCGGCAGGCGGACGTGCTCCATCAGGTGCGCCAAGTGTTCCTGTCGGACATCTTTATCATGGTTGACCCAAGCTATCACTGCCTCAAAAACCTGCACAGTAAAATACACAGACATACTTTAAGCACATCAGGTACAATAACGTGCTGTCCTACCTGAGTGTATTGAGCAGGATGTGTGTGTACCTTCTCCTCTGTGGGGATGGTGAGCTTGTCGCTGGCGATCAGGCTGGACACTTGCTCCATGCCCAAATTGAGGAACTCTTCACTCCCAACCACCTCAGTGAAATGTTGCTCTGTCATGAAAAAACTACTTTGAGACTGCAGATGAACACAACTTTCTTTTTTTTTCTCTGCGTTTCTCAACATGTTCATTAATTAAACCTGTTCTCATTCTGTCTCATCCACTGTCCCGCATCCACCGGGACACACACAAACCCATTTTAGTGGAGCAATAAGAGCCGCTCACACACGGATACAAAAATAGAGATTTGCACACACACAAACCTGCGTAGCTGTTCGCCTGCGTGAGGAGCTGGGAGCAGGCGTGTAGGTCAGCGAAGGCTCGTATTCCCAGACAGTTGGATGGATGAAGCTGAGAGCTTAGGAACTCACAACAAGCTTTTTTCACCTCGTTCAGCTGGAGCAGGCCTGCCGCAGGCAGCAACGCCTGTCAAACGCACAGAATATCCTGCATAAAGTGGTGGTTCTGGCACTTCGTAATGCAGATGAATTAAATTAAAGGGGTGACACCATCTTTATATCAGTTGATCAGAGGTTCAAGCACCCAAAATGACCTGTTTGTCACAGCTACAGTGAGAAACTAAACTGCTTCACTTGAGGCTGCTGCTGTAGCAAGACTTCTCTGATAAAATGGATATGTGTGGATTACAGTACCAGGTTTGTGTTGCCAAACTAAACAGTAAATAACAGCAGTAAGAACTCCTCTTAGTTTAGTTTTAATCTTTACAAAAAGAGTGAATTTCCCTGTAGACAATTTCCAGGTTAATCCAGTAAATATAGCCCAGCGACACTTCTGCTGAAAAAGCCTGATTTCTTGACCATGTACGTTTTTTTAATATATGCCTGAGCATGGAAAAGATTTTCCAACGCAATAATGTTGTAAAGTAAAGTACCGTCTCCTGCTCGGTGATACAGTTATTGGTTGTGATAAATGAAGTGTCACCAGAGGGAATAAGAACTTCTCACTTTGTTATTTGCAGTGAATTTCTGTTTACTGAAGACTCACTTTAAAGGTCGACCATTATTTCATTAATGGGATGTAATTTCTGTTGAAAATGGTTGTTGGGGCAGGACAGAGAACGCTCAGGGATCATTCTGAAAGTGCAGACCAATGGGTTTGGTTATCAGTTATGGAATAAAGTTTTATTTGATAAGGCGGTCAGAAAGGTGGGATAGTTCAAAGGTTTGCAATGACTTCACTGGTTGGATCCTGGCGCAGGGTTAAGTCGCCACTGAAGATTCACCGTTTTCCAGGAAGCTCAAGTGCCGATTTCATGGGATCTTTAAAGTAATGTCTGATCTCACTGATCAGTCAACTGGGGTTTGAGATTAATCACTAATGCAACACAGATTAATATGTTGTCCAATTTTATCACTTAACCTCTGAACTCAAAGTAATATGTTTTTTTTGTGTGTGTGTGCATGTAAACAGCCATATTAACACCAGGGAAACCAACTAACTAACTAACAAACACTATCCTACAAAAGTAATTTAGCCCTTAAAACTTGGAATATTTAAATTAAAACAGAAGTGGCTGTCTTTCCATTGACCAGTGTATAATGCAGTGTGGGATACCAGGATGTAAGTATTCAGATAAAGCATGAAGTGGGTATAAGTATGTGTGGGTTTACCTGCACGTTATCCTCTGTGACTTGTATCTCTGCTGTGTAGATATAGTCGACCAGCAGGCCCAGAGTCCAACCGTCCATCTCCTTTATCCTCACTCGTTTCGCCCTGCTCTCTGCCATCTCACCTGTTGGCACACACGCGTTCAGACATCCATTATCGCACAGGAGGACACAACAACTGTGCAGCATTAAAGGAACAAATAATAGACACTGAAACACAAAGATCCTGCCAGGTGTCCTGCAGCGTGTATGGAAGAGAGCCCTCACCTGTGAACATAGCGTGAAAGTAGGGGCTCCCAGCAGCCAGTACCACCCTGTGAGCAGCGATCTCTACGTCCTCCGCCACTATGGTCACATCACACAACAAGCTCTGGCTGTGTGGGCATGTAAGAGATTGAGAGGCGAGAGGTTACAATTACAGTTTAAATGGTGGCACCCCAGAGGATTCGGGGGCGATGAGACAACAAAGAACTGCGTCACCTGCGGAGCTCGTTCATGACTTTGAACGCCTTCCTCATGTGCCGAGGGTTGAGAGTGACGGGGCCTTGCCTCTCGACTCCATCTTCTTTGTCCAGAGCGTGTGGACAAAGTCTGGTGCACCTGAGAGGGACAGTACAGATACATATACATGAAGCAAACACACAAACATGCACACACAGAGAAGTAGTAATGCATGTCTAGATTATTATATTGCCCCTGACTGAGGCAGGTATAGGACTGTTGCTTTCTTTTCTATGCAGGAGGTAGGCAAGTAAGTCATAATACACGAGGTGTCCTGATATATGAATACAGGACATGTCAGAGTTTATTATCTTTCATATACGATGGCCACTTTGTGTGTTTGTAATCAGCCTAAACCATGGCTAGGTCTGTTTTTAACTGGTTTAACTGTAGCACGTAGCATATACTGTTACTATTGGTGCCTTCATTTTAATATAACTTGCGCAGCACTGATTTAAAAGATAAAACTACAGGTGGTTAAAGGATTGGTTCACCCAGATTAGACCCAAATCTAGTGGTATCCTTTCAGATGGTTTTGGTTTTATTTGTACAAGTTTTAAGATATTTCTTTCTGAGATTTCTGCCTCCATTCCAATAAAATGGAGGTGAATGGATTTTTTTTTTGCTGTGCTCACAGTATCACAAACACAAGAGGAACTGTGTGTAATAAAATATGTTTTTTTTGTAATTTGGGTGAAGATCATCTTTGTTTGAGGTGTCCTGGACACCTGCCAGCCAATCGGAAACAAGTATTTTCCATGACCATGACATAGAATAACGTAAACACTTCATGAATAATAGCTTCATTTACATGTATTACAAACACAAAACACAACTAAGGTGTGTAACAATGTCAATTAGGTTGAATGTCAATTAGAAGCATTTTCTAGTACAACTGTATTCAATTTATTTATTTATTTTTTTGGGGAGCATACACAAAAATCATTACAATGAACAAGCACGGACACACTACATTAAGAAAAGGAAACAGAGGTCACAGGTTGACGGGATATGATTGATTATTATATGACAAATGTTTCTCTGGTATGAATCATGAGTCAGCAGCACTGTAGCTCAGTTTGTATCTGTGATTTAGTTACTTCGCCGTTAAAAGCGTCGATTCACCCAAAATCACAAAATATATACGGTATATTTTTCATTTACCCCTAGAGGTTTCTAGCCATGTGATGTTGGCTCTATCTTCTGAGGTTGTGAGATGTAGAATACAAAACTTACATACTACAACAGACAAAGTCCCAATGAAAACTGTTGACAGCATGTTACTGTACGTGGATTATTCAGAGTATCTGGGCCATTGATTGTGGAGGGAGACGTTGCTCTTGTGTGTTTTGACTGTCATTTTTTCAATGCTGTGAGCACCACAAATGAAATTCCATTCACCTCCATTGCATTGAGGTGTAGACATGGTAGAATATTAGAATACAACAAATATTAAAAAACACCTCAACAGCACGACAAACTACGTCCTCCGAAATGATCCTAAGTTGAATCAACACCTTCTAAAGCAGATTCAACAAAAACTGAACATTATAACCTTCATGATGGGAGGATTTATTGCAGGACTGTTGTATTAGGCCGCATTAGTTTTAGCTACGAGTACCTAATAAACTGCCCTCTGTTGACACCCCACCATCCACCTCCTACCCTCTGAGCAGTGTATACGTACTGTTTTGCTTCCTAGTTACCATGATGTAAAGACCCGACCCAACCAGTACTCCTATGATGGAATAATACTGCTATTAATACTAATAATTAAGGTCTTCACATGAGCTTCTCAAAGAGGGACCCTCTACAAGATTGACAAGATTGACACACAGTGAACCTTGGACTTTTGGGGCCCCTGAGGCCCGCATGATAAACAAGACATAATGGCAACAAAGTATAAATTTGAATTTGCAGATGCTGCACATCTTTAACACTTCAAAAAACAAATACACAATCATCACTAACTAATATTCAGCAGTACTGCTTGGAAGAAGTATTCAATATCCTACTTGAGTAAAAGTACAGGTGTATTATCAGCAAACTGTACTTAAAGTATCAAAAATAAAAGCACTTGTTCTGCAGAAAAATGACAACTGTTACTGATAAATTATAATCAAACTGTTCATACTTATGCATCAAGTAGTATTTACTTTACCTGAGGGGTCCTGAGATGATTAACGGGAGAGGAAATTAAAAAAGGACAAAGTTACACAGATTTGTATTCAGTTTTAGCAGTATTTTGTGCAACATTGGACAATTTTAGGGGTCACAAGCCAGAGCGGTCAGAAGCTATTGATGGTTTTGTATTTTCTGAGCTTATAATATGCTTTGTGTGTAAAATCTCAATCTGAAACTAATAACTATAACTGTCACATGCATGAGGTGGAGTAAAAAGTACAATATTTGCTTCAGATGTGCAGTGGAGTATAAACCAAGTACCTCAAAGCAGTAAATGTATTTAGTTACTTTCCTCCAGTGTTTGTGCACACACCACTGGCCTCTCTCTTTAATGATAAAACATCCAACACTTATATATAATTATGCTGCTCATGGCACTATCACGTGGCCCTTGTTTTCTGTCACAAACACACCCACACACACATGGCTAATATGGCAGTGAACACACACACACACACACACACACAAAACACCTCCGTTATCCCAACAAAACACAACATTATAACACACATCCACCTCCTCAAAGGCTCGCTGTCAGTCCCCGGGTATCAGTGACCGGTCCCCCCCTCCCACCCCCCGGTCAGCGAGCAGCCACACCGGCTGGCCGCTGTCTCTGTCAATGCGGCACCATCAGTCAAGCAGCCACTGGGAAACGTCAACACACACACACACACACACACTCAGCTGTCTGCACTTACAGCGGATGACTGTCCATGATTCCGGTGTTTTTCAGAGGCTGAAAACTTGGCCCAGCGGCATGCACCATTCCATATCCACAATGTCGTCTTTAAAGGGTCTAAATTCAAGCGTGAATCCCGGATATAATGCGTCCAGAGGCGGCGAGACGGGCTGACGGCAGCCCCATTAAATCCGCCTGGTTCATATAAATACACAGCCGGACTGCGGTGACACTCAGTACAAACACGTTGCGATCCAGCCCGGCTGTTGGACCCTGCGGACGGCTGCTTCTGTCGGCCCCAAACACACCAAATAAACGCGCAGGAAAGGAGCCGACCGCAGCGTCAAATAGGGTTTGTTTTAGGTGTTATGTTTTCCCCTTCTTCCCTCCTGGGTGTATCTGGGTGCGAGAGGCGGACGGACAAGGCTACCTGTTATTTTCCAATCGCTGATTAAAACGCACAAACAAGGACATGTCGGCAAAGACGGTCCTCCGAGCGGCCAAGGCGTCCCGCAAGAAAGCACTGTCTCCCTCTAGCTGTGGAAGACTGGCCGGGGACAGTCAGACCTGATTATAAATATTAAATATTAAATAAACAAACTCAAAAATTAGGTGTTTGTAAGTCAAAATCTTTCATTATATATATATATATATATATATATATATATATATATATATATATATATATATTTCTACACAGATACAGATGCAGTGTTACAGCAGCCAGTTCACAAAAAAAACAAAAAATGAAAGGGAAGAACAGAAATCAATGAAAAGCTAAATAATGTAAAATAACAAATAAAAATAAAAGCTGAGCATAAAGCCATTAAGACCAGAATATTTAACTCTAATATGTGTTAAATATACACCGTACAATGTTAGTTCCCAATAGTCTACTGCACATAATAGTGCCAATCAGTGGATAATGTTATATACTGTACAGTAAGGTGCAAGATTGTCCTGCTAATAATTGTATATTAAATAAAAGGTCTGTTATGTAAGAATCTAAAATTAAAATAGCTTAATGATTTGACTTACTATCATAATTTTGATTCAGTAAGTCACCATTTTGACCCCCTTAAATCTCATAGATTTGATTTAGTAAGTGAAACCTTCACCTTTAGAATCTCACAATTTTGACTTATTATCTTTAAATTAAGTATCTCACAATGTTCATTTACTGACTCACAATTTTGATTGTGTATCTCACGATCCTCATGACTCCAGCGACAACTAGGGTGGCTCCCAATAAACAATCATTTTGACTTCATATCTCATAAATTTGACTGATTATCTCGTCATGTTGACTTGGTGACTCAAAACACTGATATAAAGGGTTCGTCTGCAAAAACACATCTCCATTTTTTATTATTTTTTCATAAATCATGCTTTTTTTTATTGTTCCATTAATCCTAATATCAATCAAACTGATGTTGGATTATTCATTTTGAGAATGGTGTCTGTTTTTGCAAATGAACTCCAAATATATCTTATAATTCTTCTTAGTATATCATACTTTGACTTCACATATCATAATTATGACCTAGTAACTGAAAATATTGATATCTCATAATGTTGACTAACTCAACATTTTGATTTACTATCTCTTTATTATGATTTTGACGTAGTGTCTCACAAATTTGAGTTATTATGAGTATTTGTGTTTCTAAAATACATAACATCTCATCAGTTTCTTTATTTGCTGGCAGTAATGGGCTTCTATAAAGTAAAGATTCAACTAGTGGATGCATCTCAAAGGTTTACACAACTACAGCTCATTCAGTGAAGTAGACATTATCTCAATCAGAGAATGTGTAAAAAGAAGAAAAGCGGAGCACATTTGGAGTTCTGCAAATGCAAGAGCAAGTCCATGGTTCCCCGTTTTCTCATGCCAAGACCGCAGACCCCTGCTTTGCAAAAAGCTTTGTCCCCGGAGCCCATCTGTGAAGATTTGTGTCTGGCTGTACTGTCAGTGAACGGGCGAGAGCTGTGAAGCTGGGGAGAACAAGTCTGTTATGGTGTGAAGACGCTGAATGCATTAGAGACGGCAGGCTGTCAGGAGGCTCAGTCATGGCTTATCTCAAGTCATTTCTCTGTCATGACTTCATACAAAAGTGACCTGGAATTAAAGCTGTCAGCAGTTTATTTTTCTGACCCATAATTACAAGATTCCACTTTGATATTTAATGTGAATACATGGATATTTTAAATTGTGCATCGTAGTTCTGGCTATTTTGTAAGTCATGCTATTCCAGCTACTCACTCCCATATGGGACCAGCTTTGGTGGTTGAAGGAGTCCTCCAGTGATTTAGGACTGCATTTCCATCAAGTCTGTGGACTTGTGAGAGACAGATTAAAACAAAGAATGGTTGAAAATGAAGCAGCTGAAGCCGGGATCTGGATTTATAGTCTCAAGTATGGGTAGTGCTCCAAGAATGCAACTCCTTGGCATCGTTTTGTTAGATCCTCTCTGCTGCTCAGTAAATGCCCACGTCATTTAAACACCTGCCCGCAGGTTGTAACACAGCCAAATCCAAGTCCAAACTATTTTTTTTAGACTTTACAAAGGTCCTCCAGAACCACAAAAGTCATTATACAACTGGCTGAGAATTACTCTCCATGACTGGTAAGCTCATCTTCATGTGTAAAATTGGTGGAATGGCCCTTTAAATTCGACAGAAAGAGGTTTACCCTGTTTTTAATCACAAAAATGTCAAAAGGTACGCACATTACAACAATAAAATAAGAAATCCGTATTCAAAATACTCACAAATTTTATTTTATTTTTACAGTAAAAAAGTCGGCAACAGAAATATTTACATAAATCAAAATACTGAAAAAAAGTTGAAATAAAACTATCTATGTCATGATTTCCCCACAGCTGGGCAGTGACAGCAAACTGTTCTGGGCAGCACATGACACACATGTGTGTGTGTGTACTCTTCTTTAGTGTTTCGGTACGGTCACATTACACTTCTGTCCTGCAAACATCTGCTCCATCTCCCATTCACTTAAATCAAGCCTGTATGATTGACGAATGCAGTTTGTCTATTTCCCACATTCTGAGTGTGAGGCAACAGAAGACTAATGTGACCGCACCTCTGGTGTGTTAGTTTGGTTTTAAAGGGGCAGGGGGAAGACTCGCAGAGGCCTGTTCCAGGAAGGCCAGTGGTCCGGGAGGGGGGAGGTCTGAGGGTTTGCGGTGCTGAACGCTCACATCCTCCAGCACTTGTTGCCAGTGGTGCAGCTTGGACAAGTGTTTCTGAACCAGCAATTCTTTCCTCTGTAGCTCATTACGTAACTCTGACACATCCTGAGGTGAGAAAAAAAAATGTACGTGAGAAGAGAGAAGGCACATTAGCAAATGGAGAGAAATAAATAATACGTAAACACTGACAGCATGACACAAATTCAGGTCTAAGAAATTAAGGTAATGCCAGTGAACCCTGGATAATAATGGTTCTCAATGTGGAGTCTGAGATCTCCAAGAGTTTGTTTTGTGCTTACACAAGATACAAGTACACAAATGATAGGAAAATGGAGGGGAAAGTAAGTGGATGAGAGGTGGAGAGGACCACTTTAAAACTGTAAAAGATGAATGAGCATGCAAGTCAGTACAATAATTTACCTCTTTAACCACCTGCTCTGGTTTCTGCACAGATAACTGAAGCCTTTTCTGTAAGAAGAAGCACTCCGTCTGTCGAGCCACATCCAGGAACTTTTGTATGCACTGGTCAACACCTGCAACAGACAAGTAGATACACATTGATATGCAGATTACAATACGAAATCAACTAAATCTATCAGAAGCAAAAAAATGAATAAATGAAGAGGCTTCACTCACCAGTTCGAATCTCCTCCTGGTCTGTTCCGTTAACGTAGTCTTGGCTTACCAGGGATGCAAAACATGCCTGAAGAATAAATACAGAGAGGACAACATCAGTAAATTTGCTTTTTTTCCCTAAATAAGTTTTAAATCCTGCTCCTTAGGGTTTGAGTACAGGTGGTCTTGTAACCCTTGAGTCTCTGACTGGATGAGTAAGGATGACAACCAGCAGGTCCCCAAGGAAAGGCTGTGTCAAATGTTTTGCAATGATAATCTGTTTTCCCTTGACTGATACCAGCTTTCTAGCCTAAGTAAGTGCCAAAAAATGGTGCCTGACCCCACATGCCACACAGTCTGGACTATGATAAAATGGTTTGTGTGATGGGGGAGATGTAAATATTCTGGGATACACATTTTTTTATGACACCAACCTGGTCTAAACAGTAAAATTAAACCTAGCAAACTACTTATTAATTTACTTTATTTGAGGATTCAAGATAATAGACTACATGACAAAAAGTATGTCGACCTCCGAACATTACACTGATACTGTCTGTGACTGTTGGGCATTAATATGCTGCTGTAACAGTCTTCACTCTTCTGTGAAGGCTTTTCGACAAGGTTTTAGAAACTAGTTGCAGGGATTTGCTCCTCTGGATGGGGTTGAGGTCCGGGCTCTGTGCGGGACAGTCAAGTTCTTCAACACCAAACTGGGAAAACCATTTTGTTATGTACTTCGCTTTGTGCACGGGGGCATTGTTGGGTTGAAATAGGAAAGTGTCTTCCTGATTTAATTTTATCCGCGGGGGGGTGGGGGGGCTGTCAAATGTAAATTGACATCTGGACACTGACACACTTGATCGATAGACTGTTATTTGATATGTTTTAACTGTCTCATAAGGCTTTTTCACTGAAGATATTTTGAAATGTCACAGTAGAAAAAGCTCAGACGTAAATAATAAAATGAATGATGGCTGAATTCCATTTAGCTGCTGGCTCACAGTCACACTGTCATGACTTAAATGGAAAAGAGCCATCGCTAATATCTTACTAGTAACACCTGTGCTTTTCCTACTAAGTCGAAATGTCTGCTGTGATAAAGGCCAATTGTTGATTGCTCATCAATATATATTTTATTAATATATGTATACAGGACTCCCTGGAAAGCAGTGCTGATACTGAGTGCATTATCCTGGTGGAATAAAGAAATTTGAAGTGCCTACACCAAACACTACTGTCTTTTTCCCTTAATTGCAACTAAGAGGCCTAGTCCAAACCATGGAAAACAGCCCAAAAATAAAAGTAAACCAAAGTATACATGTGGATGTAACGTTAGTGAATGATTCCTACAGTGACTCATTAAGCTATTAGTGGGAAAAGGAAAAGTTGTAGTCTTTGCTGTAGCACCTTGATTAAAGGAAACCAAAAATAAAACTATGCTATAGTGATATTGTTATGTAGTTGCTGTTGTTTAGGTTTAGGAAATACGGTTCGCAATAAAGAAAGATGGGTTATAGTTGTCATTTTCATGTCAGCCTGTTTTGTATTGGAAAGGAGACTGGAGTAGTTGGAGTAGATGGAGCAGGAGTGGAGAGCCTGGGGTATGAAGCTAACGAGCCAGTCTGGAAGTAACTTAGCATTAGCTCGTTTACTTTAGCGTCTACAGACCAGAGTTATCCATGTTTGATCAATAAAGACGTGGTAAAATATGACAAGCTTCCCATGTACATCTGATGTGAGACTGCAGTATCTTAGCAACGCCAGCGACTGAAACTTTAAACCTCTCCAAGCTAGCTAACTGAGCTAATAACAGTTAGCACACTCAGCTAACGGAAGCTAGCACATTAGCCTCCTACCTCGAAGGAAGCCTCCAGTTCATCCACCAGCGTGTTGCTTCCCTGGGTCCTGGTAGCGGTACCGGGGAAGCCCGGCTGGCCCGGTCCACCGGGACCCCCGACGGGGTGCGCACCGGACGGCTGCTGACCGGAGAACATCCCACTCATGGACGAAGCCATCTTGATCTGGTTCCGTCTACCCGGTCCGCACATGCGCACACAGAGGGAAGTTTCTGTGTACGCTCCCTGGCCAAAAGTATGTGGACAAGCCAGTTCACGTGTTTTTGTTGGTCTGGGGTTGTTTTTCGTGGTTTGGCTAGTTTCAGGTAAGAGTAATATTGATGCTACAGCGCACAATAATATTTCACACCAGTGGTTCCCATCCTGGGGGTCAGGACCCATTGAAAACATATATTACACAAATTATGTTTATTTTTTTCTGACTTTATCTGCATTTTTTTCTTGTGAAATATTGGATACTTTAACCTCTTTATGCTTCTAAAATTAATTCATATAAGAAGGATGCAGGGATGCAAGCAGACATTGCTTTGTTTTCAGGTGTCACAAGCCAAGAAGGTTTAGAACCATTGTTTCAGATAATAGTGTTCTTCCAACTTTGTGGCAACAGTTTGTGGAGGACCCCTCCCTGTTTCCACAGGACAAAGCCCCCTAGCACAATGAGAGATCCATTAAAAAAATGATTTTCAGAGTTTGGTGTGAAATAACTGGACTGGCCTTTGGGATGAACGCCAGCTGTGAGCCAGGCCCGAGATCGGTGTCCAACCTCACTAATGCTCTTGTGGCTGAATGGGAGCAAATCCCTCCCATTCAGCCACAAGCTTCCAAGATCTGGTGGTAAGCCTTCTCAGAAGAGTGGATGCTGTTACAGCAGCGCATTAATGCCCATGGATTTGGAATGAGGCCCTAGTTTGTCTCCATGATGGAGAGGAGGTGGTGTGGATTAGGTCCTACCTATTCGGGCAACCCCTGAAGCTGGATCCATACTCTTCACTTTTGTTCTACAATCTACATTTGTGTCATCAAAATTGTACACTGTAATTTTATGGTTGATTTATTCTGCACACACGACATCTATTGTATGTCTGTCCGCCCAGGGAAAGGGATCCCTCCTCTGTTGCTCTTCCTGAGGTTTCTTCCATTTTTTTTCCCTGTTAAAAGGTTTTTTTGGGGAGTTTTTCCTTATCCGATTTGAGGGTCTAAGGACAGAGGTTGTCGTATGCTGTGCAGATTGTAAAGCTGCTTGAGGCGAATTGTGATTTGTGATATTGGGCAATATAAATAAAATGGACTTAACTAGAATGAGGTGTTCAGTTCAACAATCATATAAAGGTGTAATGTTTGGGCATCCACATACTTTTGGCCAAGTAGTGTACATCCATGTTCTGCTGACAACAGAGCGATAGAGATGAAAAAAAGAAAAAAGGTGTCACACACATACAGTAACCAAAATCTTCCAGAGTTTATTTATACAACATATACATTATGTGAACTATGTAGTTACTACAGTGTGATGAGACACTGAACCTGTATTACATTGTTAGCTGTATGTACACATCAAAGCCATCAGATTGGTTTTGAATTTACGGCGATGAATCCCTGCCAACATTTTAACAGCTCTTCCACTGAAATACAGTTTAATTGTGCATGGACTTCTAAACTTGGCCACTGTCTCTTTCTTTGTATCTGTGTTGAATCTTGCCAGAGAAGAAGCTCACAGTCAGAGAGTCTCGTGTCCAATTATGACATTGTGTCGATCTCTCAGCCGTTGTGGGCCAGTCCGGCAGCAAACTCCACCAGCGTACGTGTTGGTCTTCCAGACATGCCTTTTCTCAGGTAGGGGACTTCATCTTTGTTACTCATCACACCAGCGATGTCCAGATGGGCCCAATGAGGAGCTGTGACAAACTCTCTCAGGAATGCAGCTGCTGTGCATGCACCGCCAGAACTAGAAAGATAATCAACACACACACACACACACACACACACACACACACACACACACACACA
>NTHP01000002.1:2903885-2938903 GCA_003416845.1 Oplegnathus fasciatus | reverse complement strand
AGATAAAATAAACCTTTATTGAGTCCCAGCGGGGAAATTCGGCTGTTGCAGCAGCACAATGACACCAATAAGTACAGAAAAAAATTGAGATTGTTTTCACTATTCTCTCACATTTTATAGACCAACAATATATCAGTTGATTAAAAAAAATAATCGAAAAATTAAGTTATATAAGAAGATAATCGTTAGTTGCAGCCCGGGTACGAACTGACTAGTACGTACAAATTTGGTAAATACCTTCACATGTNNTTTCTTCTGCGAACATTTCTTTCATGTGTAATTTGTGTCTGTGTGTGTGTTTTAGTGGCTCTCGCCTGCTCCAGCCAGCCCAGGTGTGTGATGTCCTCAAAGGCTTCATTATGGTGCTGTGTTACTCTATGATGAGCTACGTGGATTACTCCATGATGTACCACCTGATCAGGGGACAGTCTGTCATCAAACTGTACATCATATACAACATGTTAGAGGTACACCCAGACAATACTTAATATAATAACTCTGATTGTACCGTACAGTTAGCCACCAACTCATTCGCTCCCTTGTCTCCTCTCGTCTTTCCCCCGTTTGTGTTGTCAGGTGGCNNGACCGCCTGTTCTCATCATTTGGCCAGGACATCCTGGATGCTCTGTACTGGACAGCCACAGAACCAAAGGAGAAGAAGAGAGCGCACATAGGCGTGATTCCTCACTTCCTCATGGCTGTGCTCTACGTCTGTATCCTCACTGAGAAGGACCTGTGATTGTTGTTGTCAGTCTGTTTACCTTGTTACTTCTGTGCCTCTGTACAGTGACAAAAAACAGAGGTCAGATAATTGGAAAAAAAAAACACCTTTAGAGCTGGAGCAATTAGTCAATAAGTCAATCAGTAGGAAATTAATCACCAACAATTTTGATAAATTAATCGTTTGAGTAAAGTTTTTTCTGAACTTCATTTCTAACAAGTGGCATGTCAAGCTTCATTTAAGNNTTCTCAAATATGAGTTTTTACTGGTTTTCTTGTCTTCTGTAATAGTAAACTGAATATCTTTGGATTCTGGACTGTTGGTCAGACAAAAGAAGCACTTTTAAGGTGTCTGCTCGGGCTTTGGGGAATTGTGAGAGACAGTTTCCTTTATTTTTGGACATTTTATAGACAAAATGATGAGTCAGTTAGTTGAAAATAATCTACAGATTAATCAATAATGAAATAATCATTAGTTGCAGCCTTTACGTCAGATGAGTAGAACATGCATATTAGTGGGCGTCCATCACAATGAACACACAGCATGACATTCTTTACTGTAGTCCTCAGTGCATTTTTTTCCTCAGCATGTTTGTATCTAGTTCTTCATGCCATCCTCATCATGGTTCAGGCCACCACTCTCAACGTAGCCTTCAACTCCCACAACAAGTCCCTGCTCACCATCATGATGTCAAACAACGTGAGTATAACGCACACAGACATATTTAACTCAATTAAAAGTGCATGCAGTAATGAGTTCAGCCATGATATTTTGGGTTTTTTTGCAGTTTGTGGAGATCAAAGGAAGTGTGTTCAAGAAGTTTGAAAAGAACAACCTTTTCCAGATGTCAAACAGCGGTAAGTGGTTAACGATACCTAAAACAGCCAAATATGTGTCACAAAATCAACGGTCTGTGGACATTTTGTAATTCGGCCTTTGAACTTGGTGATTTAGTAGAAGGTAAATTTATGGAATCGAGCTCAGCCGCAGTGAGTACAAAGTAGGTTAATCCAGGATTGATTTGTTTGTTTCCCACAGACATAAAAGAGAGGTTCACCAACTACATCCTCCTGCTCATCGTCTGTCTGAGAAACATGGAGCAGTTCTCATGGAACCCAGGTAACTACCACAGTGCTGCACAAGGAATATAACATTGACATTCACACAGCTGGTTTATCTATATGAAGTTACATCACACTGCTCCTCACAGGTACATGACAGGGTCTTCTTAGTGTGGCTCGGCAGTGAACTGACNNTTTATGATTAATATTAAACTGAATATTGACACTGATCATTTTTGATGTGTTTGTTTTTAGACCACTTGTGGGTGCTGTTTCCTGATGTAGTCATGGTGATAGCCTCCGAGGTTGCTGTGGATGTTGTCAAGCACGCCTTCATCACCAAATTCAATGACATCAGTGCTGATGTGAGTCCTTTTTGCATGCAGTATTTTCATAGGAAACAATGTTGTTAGTTGTTTTAAAGACCACCACAAAGATCACATTTGAATTTGCCAAAATAATCCAATTTCAGGTCCACTTCCTAGCTTTTTTTTTTTTTCAGTAAAGGTTGGGATTTTCAGAAATGCCATCAGTGTACATGCAAGTTGTACTATACATGTTTAAGAACAGTTTCCATGCAGTTTAAAATTGTTGACTTTTTTGTAGTATTTGTAGTAGTATCTGTATATGAATGAATAGAGGAGAGTATCAGTGCTCCGGGAATATAAGACCCATGTTGACGGGACATTTTAAGCTGTGGTATTAATAGATTTGGTCACTCCTATTATTATTCTTTGTCTTACTTCTATTTTGGGGATAATCCTCCTCTAAGTTTTGGAACTACAGTTCCCATAATGCTTTGGGTAATGTAAACAGGAAGTACAATGTTGCCATGGATTCAGTTAGTTAATTAAAATTACAGTTTTTTTTAAGACTATAATTGTTTACATTTTGGCAAATTGGCATCATTAAAAGTATGTGGAATAAGCTATTAGCAGGTCCTCTTTGTACACTGCCGACAACTGTCCCTGGATTACTTTGATACTGTAGAAAACATGATGATTCTCGGGCAAGTTCTGAAGTTATAAGGGGCGACTTATTTACTATGATTTCTAAAGGACCTTTACTTGAGATAATAATATCCTTGGGAAGTGTAAGTCACGCTAGATCTAAAAATATGCATATCATGTCTGTGTGTTCAGAGTTATGACTCAGGAGTGCAATTTTTGACACAAACTGCTGCAATCAGTGGTTTAATAGCTAGCAGTGATACCTAATAATGACACTGATCAGTTTTGGGTGCGTTTGTTTGACACTGACAAACTCCTTCCACTGATGAAGACCGTTAGATAGAGTCAAAAGCTCAGGAAAAACAAGTGGACCTTGAGTTAAGATTATCTCGTTGATCTACTTTTTCAAAGATGAATGAATCTATGCTCAACAGACTTGATTGCTTTCCCTGGTGTTTTTCTATGTTTTACAAACTGGTGTTTTTTTCTCTCTGTTCTGTCGTACTTTACTGACTTACACTAGGTGTTTTTTATGTTTTGGTGGTTCAGTCTCACTGTCTCACACACTCACACCAGATACACTGTAGTATCAGAGGGAAACCGTCTGTCAGCTGAGCCTTTATCTCTTGTTTCATCATGACTTTGTCGGCTTTCCCACCTCCTTCCCTCTTGTGTTCTCTTCCTTTTTGATTTCCTTCAAGGAGTTGTAACAGGTTATGTAACGGAAACCGACTCCACAGGAAGGGATTAACCCCTTTATCTCCACACTGTCAAACCTAATCACACAAACCTCTCTCACACATACCGTTCACGCACTTGTGTATCCATGCTCATCCACATTTAATCCATGTATACACATTTTTGTCTTTTCACATTGGCTTTATCTAAATTTGGCTAATCTCTTGCCCCATACTGTACCTTCATTTTACATTAACACACAACAGCAAATCTAACTCAACCATTATAACTGCTCATTCCATGTATGTCAGTAACTGTATATTTGTGTGATATGTTTGCCTGACTATTGTCGTGTTACTCTGTGTCATTTTCCAGGTGTACGGGGAATACAGAGCCAGCCTTGCATTTGACCTTGTCAGCAGTCGACAGAAAAATGTGAGTGAAATAAGTTCGAATATCAGCTGTGTCTCCACCCAACTGTTCAGCAGTCCAGGCAAAGTACCAAAAGATATATAAACTGGGGAAACTGTGGGAAAGTGATGTATTCATACTTGTCTTATACACTGTATTTAGTCATAATAATGTTTTTTAAATGTAGGTCTGAAATACTGTATATTGTCACTCTTGCATAATCCCACTCTGGTGCTGCACTGAGCTCCTGAAAGAGAATATATAAGTCCATAATATGTCATATTTAAAATGACATGATAACATGTACATTCTCTAATTGCTGGGATCAAGTCACAGATCATAAAAGTTTGAGAAACTCCTAACTAGGGGTGGGCGTTATGGAGAAAATCTTCTATCACTGTTTATATTGCAATATCATTCTATTTTCTTGTGTCTTACATTGATCTCTCTCAGACAACATAGTTTATAGATGAAATACCCAGATGGGAATGTCTGTGTTTTTAGATATCTGAAAATCAAGATACTTTTTCACATTATAGCAAAAATCCTGCGGCATTACCCACAATGCCTAAATACAAGAATAGATCCTAAAGGTATAATCATATAGTTTTAAATTAATATTTTTCATTATGTTATTAAGTATTCTGCAAATCATTTGCTAATCATTTATTTATTTTTTTGTTAGTAACTGAAACTTAGTAACTAAAACAGAGACTGATATTTGCATGACGTGATTTGATTGAATGTTGTTATTTAATGCATTGTTTGGGGAAGAATTGTTGATAATTGTTGAATTATGATAAAATGTCTTAAATGTGTCTCCAGGCTTACACAGACTACAGTGACTCGGTATCCAGAAGAATGGGCTTCATCCCTCTTCCTTTAGCTCTGCTGGTCAGTCACTTTTTATGAGTATATCCATTACTATTGATACTGTATGTTCTAATGTTGACTGTAAATACACTTTACATCTGATAATGTGTTTCTTTTTTCAGTTGATCAGAGTAGTGACCAGCTCGGTGAAGATCCAGGGTTCGCTCTCCTTTATGTGTGTGCTGCTGTTTTACCTCGGGTAAATGTCAAGTTGTCTTTTCCAAGATTTGAACACACACTCACGCAGCGCTTATTCGTTCTGTGTTTCTTAATGTTTGTATGTAGTTTTTAATGTTTTTTTTTAATGTTTTGTGTCTTTGTGAGCAGAATGATCACTCTGAAGGTGCTCAACAGTATCGTTCTGCTGGGGACGTCTTGTGTGTTCGTCAAAGAGGCCAACATGGAAGAAAAGCTCTTCGACCCTCCACCCTCCGCTGTCTCCAGCCGTGTAAACTCCAGAGCTCACCGCACCAAACACGTTAACACTTCACCACAGCAAGGTAGCAATCAGTTTATCTCTCTCTCTATTCCTGAATTGCTAAATAGAGCATTCGGTAAGCTCCACCCTCCTTTGTTACTGTTGCTATGCCTGTAAAACTGTGTGTTCTTGCACGCTACATATGCAGTTTACAATGATAATAGCGGCAGATTTACCACTCAAAATTCTTAGTACTTTTCAAAACAATGGATTGTTGATTTCAGACAGAATTAGACAAAAGCAGACTTCTTATTTATTCCCGGCAACTTTCAAATTTCCCAGCTGAAATGACAACTGTTACTGGCAGATTTTATCCACTGTTGTCGGCTAGCTAATTAAGCTGACTTGTTTTAAAACGACCTGTAAAGGTCTTAAATATGCACTTGATGACTACGTACATGATATTGCGCTAAAGACTGAAGCTAAAGCTGCATGTCCCTGGAAAAGTCAGCTTCCTCACCAATTGGCGATCCTTGTAGAAGATATGCAAACAAAGAAACAGCATTGCTCTTGAACAGTATTTCAGTGCAGAGCTAGTTAGTCTAGCGTTGAAAGTATGATAAGAGAAAAAAAGATCAGACTGTTATTTCGTCCTAACTTCCCTTTTAACTGCTTAGCTTACATACTCGTTGCATTTCAAACAGTATGTTTTGAATTTTAACATTACAAGAGAAAAGGCTTTTACGTTGAGGACAAACAGATGTGTTTGGCAAACACGACAGTGTCTCCGGTAACGTTGCCTGGTGTTTCTGGAGTATAAACCTCCCCAAATTTAACAGGACAGAGCTGCTAACCAGAATCAAAATCAGGTTTATTGGGCCTTGGTGTTTTGGTGCATAACGATAAACATAGTAAGTAGAAAATATAAGAAAGATGAAAAGCAAGTACTGCAAGTCAAGAAGCATAAATATAAGATAGACAATTGACAATAAAATAAGAAAAAATATTATAAAACACAATATGTACAATATGACTGTTTTTTTAAATGAAAGAGCTGTACAGTTTTGTACAGTATGAAGTATAAAGAATATGTGCAATGTACAGGGATAATAGTCTGAAAGATATGCATTAATGTAATGCATTGAGTCAGGTATGTATATTTTAATTTAATGTAATGTGTTGTGACTGTGGGTTTTTTTTCTCATATATAACGTGACCCTACTCTGATTTAGTAACACTCAGGGCCGACTTTCATACAGAAATACTACACGGTGGATGTGTTGCTGTAGTCGTGAATGGGGCTTTTTTTTAACCTGTAACCCCACAAACTAATTGAATTAGTTAGTGATGTGCCTCTTGGCCTTGGGGGTAATGCTCAGTTACTACTCTCCAAACTACTTAAAGGCTGAGTATCACTCTTACTACAGCCCCATACGCACCACTTCAGCATGCGGAAAAATTCAGCTGCCGTTGCTAAGTTATGATTGGACATTTGCTCTTTGGTGCAGGAGTTTAGTGATCTGTCAGTTGTACTATGTATGTATGTTCCTCTGGTACTTATAATATACTCTCTCTCAAATAGAACCCACAACCGACAAAGGAGGAATATCACTGGTATCAGACAATCCTAAGCCCCCCAACACGGCAGAGAGCTCCGCCCCCACGCTCCCTAAGAGCGACTCGGACACATTCCTGACTACGCCAGACGAGGAGGACGATGACAAAATCATCAACGCCAACACGGGACTGGAGGGGGACGGGCTTGAACACAGAACGCCCAAGAAAGATTTGCTGGAAATAGACCGCTTCACCATCTGTGGCAACCGAATAGACTGAACGCTATATAAGTCAACCAGTCGGTGTCCTGGCAAATCAGCGAGGTTCAGGGATCAGACACGGGTCATGGAGCGTGCTCAGACCAGACATGTTTTTGTGCAACCTGACCCCTGGAATATTTATTTATTTATTACTGACAAAACCAGCCAAGGCATAAAGCTGTTACTACAAGCATTGGAGGCCGCTTCAGATGTTCTGGTCCAGGCGGTGCCCCCATGAACCAGGTAGACTCTTGAAGGAGGGGTCTTGGTTGTCATGGCAACCTGCAGACCTGCTTGCTGATGATGATAATGGGGGGGGGCTGGCATGCAGACCTGGAGCGGAGCACGAAGAGTTTAACAAACCTGCGTATGTGAAATTGTACAATGTTGGGTCGCTGTGTGATCATAAGAACATGACAGCTGGACTGTGCGAGTACGTGTTCAAAAGCACAATCACATGTACAGCGCAGAGTTGTTTTTAGAAAGAACAAAACTTGTCAATTTTTGTACATTTTTTTTAGTTTCAAAAGCCTGAAAAATTCTAATATTTGAAATAAGTTTTTATGAACAATCTCGGATCTCTTTTCTAAAATCGGCCGCATTAAACTGCAGGACTAAGACTCACAATCACGTTAACACATCGAACAAACATAGAAAATCTCAAAGTCGCTCTGCAGACACACACACACACCAACACACATTTAAAAAGATCTTGTTTAAAGTGAGTTACTGTGATGAGCCCAGACGTCCATATCTGTTAGACATGGCAGCAGTGACACTAAGAACAAGTCTTCATGAGTGCAATGTCTTCAGTCGGCGTCCTCATGGCTCGGTCACAGCGGCGACTTTACCTTTTAGACACAGATAAAAGTTTGGAGGTTTTAGTATCGTGCAGTTTGTGTTGATATTGTCACTTTGAAGCACTGAGATAAGATGCTGCCTGTTTGTAAAGGCACAAGTATTTATTTTGAAGTGGACTCCAAGCCAGAAAGTTTTTTTTTTCTTCTTTTCAATATGCTTCATGTGTACTGTCATCATTCAAGCATGTCGCCTACAGATAATCATGTCTCGGTGTAACACCACTGTTTCTTGGTCTCATTTTAAATTCATGGTGTGTGACACTGGCATCAACTTAACATGTTTTCCAATTCTTTACCATTATTTTGACAGTGATATGAAAAATAATTAAGATTACATGTGTGCAGGTAAAATGTTCAGGGATACCTGAAGGCTGAGACACAGCTGTGAGAGTAAATAACAAGAAAGGAGAATCATATCAGCACTGTGGTCACATGACAGCAGTTAACTCAGCAATTTTCATTCACCAGAGAGATGTACATTAAGAAAAATCAAGTTCGATCACTAAAGGTTGCTGGCATTGTTTGGTGTGGTTGGCTGCTGCTTCGATGCTGTGAAAGCTGGAGGCGCCGTTTGACAAATTAAGTGGATCGTATAACTCTGGTCTGAAAAAGCTGGGTCCACAAACTTGGGGCTAGGCCAAGTTTTGCCTCTTATGCCAATAAGATTTCATCACATTCAAGCCACAGTGCTAAATATTCATTTTTTTGAAAAAGAAATACCCAGTGATCCTTGAAAAACCCAGAAGGTCTTTTAACAACACTTATCGCTGTTCCGGAGATATTTCCAGAATCATCAAAGACTCTTCCAACAATCTGAATGACAAAAATATTCAGTTCACGGGACAGTAATAAACATTTTAGCTGGTTTCAACAAGTTGCAACTCTGTTTTCTTAATCTAAACAAAGTAGCTAGCCAAAAATAGCATATATTCTTGCTCAATTTGTACTTTGTGAACCAAAATTTAAGTTTTATTATAAGATATGCAATATTTGTCTATATTGATGTTTATTTTAAGCTTTTATACAAAATAACATGTTTGTATTTTTCTTGTATCATGCAAAACAAGTAAGAAAATAGTTAATTTCCGGCCACCTGGGAAGGAATTAAAGTTGCAACTTGGAGAATAGGTTAAATAGCTGTTGCACATCCAAAAAGAATCCTGCACTCTTTATTAACAGCATTTTGATCCTCGTGTTTCGGTTAATGGACTGTCTGTGTTTTTCAAATATTGCCAGGTACTTATTGTTCAGAAAAAAAGATGCTTAGCTTAGCTGTGACTCAAATTTAATGTAATACATGAGAGGCACAAACAGGGGCTAAGTCCAAATTTACTACAGGAGGACAGTCAGTACAGTAAAATAAGAAAACTGCAGTCTTGTGGCAGAAGGACTGAAGAGTGTGGATGCATCATGACAGTGTGATTGTGTGTGTGTGTGTGTGTGTGTGTGTGTGAGAGAGATAATTTGCAGTGCATGGATGGATCTCACTACCTAAAGACATTCTATATGTATGAATCTGATATTTCATTGTTTTTATTTTTCATGTACAACCCATCTGTGTAATACATCTCCTACATGGTAGAAGGAGAATAAAACAAGATTTTTGTTTTGTAAGTCTTTCTGGTGTGATGTGACTGTCTAACACAGCTTGCGTGCGCGTGTGTGTGTGTGTGNTGAGAGGCACAAACAGGGGCTAAGTCCAAATTTACTACAGGAGGACAGTCAGTACAGTAAAATAAGAAAACTGCAGTCTTGTGGCAGAAGGACTGAAGAGTGTGGATGCATCATGACAGTGTGATTGTGTGTGTGTGTGTGTGTGTGTGTGTGTGTGTGTGTGTGTGTGTGTGTGTGTAAGCAGGGGAACAGTGGTGGGTGTTTCACTGAAAGGAGTCACTGCAGGCTCTGTTCACGGGGCAAACACTGCAGTCCACTGTTCCCCTTGAATGGGCATTTGGAGGGAGGTGTCTGTCATCACACACATTCACACACACAGGAGGGCTTTTTTTTTTCTTCAAGGTCCCACTTTCAGATAAATTATCTGCTTCTGGATACATGACTTGTGTTTTTTCGTAGTTACGTCAACATATTGCACATTTATATTTAACCAGCGTAGTGTCATGTATCGTGTAAAGGGACCGTGAGGCATGTGAGAGAGGATGAAAGAGAGCGCTGACATATCAAAGACTTGCACAACTTAAGCAGGCTGTAACTGAACTTTGGGTTTTCCCGTTTTTGAACTCGAACCTTGTGTGCTCGCCAAAATGTCACTGGCCTTGACCACCTATCTGATGAACCTCAGAGCTAAAGGTCAGCTGCTCAGTGACCAGAATGTAGAGTCAACGACCTCCCTCACATCCATATAGAGACTCACTGAGAATATTTGGTTTGATCAGATACCATAACAGTATCTGACCTCTACTGCTCAGGTGAGTAGGAGTAAAAACACTTCAACTCTTACAGGCAGTAAGGCATGTGTTCAGTCTGCTCCCATGAGAAAGCAGCTTCTCAGCAGTAGTACTTTCTCTTATTTATACACCAGGAGTCAGATATTAACTACCATATAATGTTCAGACACCTTGTTTTTTAGGGGTGCTGGTGGTGACATTATGAAAAAGAAAGACAAAATATGTGATCAACAAGATTATGTTGAAATTATGGATTTAAATGAAATGGTCGACTGAGAGCAGGCATATATTGATGTACAGTGACTTAATCTGGCGACTACCGTTGACTGTTTATATCCTTTACCGACATACAGTAATGTGAAAATGTTATTACAAGAAAAAGACCTGCATTCAAAATCTTGCTTAAGAAAACGTACAAAAGTATTATCAGCAAAATCTACTTAAAGTATCAAAAGTAAAAGTACTCATTCTGCAGAAAAATGGTCCCTGTCAGTGTTTTACTATTGTATATGATGTTTTTGGATTAATGTTAAATTTGAGCTGATTTTAACTGTACTGTTGGGTAGTTTAATCTGCAGCAATGCATCATGGTCTATAAAATGAGAATATGTTCTCATGTATCTCTAAAAAGTCAACTTTTCATAAGCTCAGAAAAACAGCCCTGTTTTCAGTTTAATGCAAATGCATTTTCCAGATAATCCAAGAGGGTTTAAATTGTTCATTTAGTTTAAAGAAGTAGGAGAATTTTCCCAACCCATAAAGGAAAACTTAATCCACCAGTTTATCAGAAAGAATCACATTCAAAATCACCAAATTTGGAGATACATGCTGGTTTTCATTGGACATGAAGTGTAGATAAATGAATATAATAAAATAAATTAATCTGAAAAGTAACTAAAGCTGTCAGACAATTGTAGTGGAGTAAAAAGTACAATATTCACCTCTGAGATGTAGCTGAGTAGAAGTATAAAGTTGCATAAAATGGAAATGCTCAAGTAAAGTACCTAAAAATTGTACTTGAGTAAATGTACTTAGTTACTTTCCACCACTGCCTGTAGCTAACAGAGAGAGACCTGGACAGGTGTCGCGCGCTACAGCAGAAGCGCCCGGGCGAGCTTTCAGCGGTCACGAGCGGTCTTGGGTTTTACGTGCACGCGGGATTAAGCAGCCAGCCGGTGAGAGTGAGGACACCGAGATAACGAGCACATCCTCGGCCGTCGGTTCCTCTGAGTCGTCGAAGCTCTCCGGGAAGATGTCTGCGGTGAGTCCGCACCGAGGAACCAGGAGCTAACGGCTGCCAGAAACTCGACCGTTGGATGTTAAGTTTGTTAAATTTGATGTTTCTGAGCTGCGGGGATTAAACCACCGAGAGGGACAGGTGTCCTCTCACGCAACCAGCCCGACTCCCCTCTCCATCCCCCCGCTAGACTGAAGTACAACCGGGGCTGGGAGTTTTCTTTTCTACTTGTCCTCTTTTGTACAAAACTGGACTTTTCTGAGCCATGTTGTGGACAAGGTGGCTCGTCCTGCTGCTCTGCTGGGGGGCCACAAGCGGCGAGCAGCAGGCGGATGAGAGGGACGGAGCCCCGGCTGAGGTCCGGGCGGACTCCCGCAGACAGCGGTCCCCTCCACCGGTGGAGCCGTTGGATTTTGGGTTTGTACCGTCGGCGGTTTATGATACCCACGCTTACTACGAGCCAGGGGCCGTGGGGATCCTCTTCCACATGGTCCATGCTTATCTCTACGTTGTTCAACCGAACTCCTTTCCCAAAGGTGAGATTTTCTTCACCCCCTCCTCCACATCCATCCATCCATCCATCCCTTCTTTCTTCATCTTCTCTCTGTGTCTTACTCCTCTCACATGAGGACACAGGAAAACTATCAGGGCTTTAGATTCAAGTCATTCTGGATAAACACACAGCTCAAATTCATATTAAATAACTGCTAATGCTAATGTGAATGTGTGCGTGTGGCTGTAACAGGTGTTACACTAAATTCTGTGACCCATCAGATTCAGTGACCTGGTTAGAGATTTTAGCTTTATTTTCACTGCAAATGTTTTCTAATGGCCACCTACTGTTTTTGGATGGATGTTAACCAAAATTTGTCACCCTAAAGAATTAAGATAAGGTCATAATTAAGATAAGATAAGATAAGATGAACTTTATTCATCCTAAAGACACATCTTTGTGCCACTCATGCTCAGTATACAGAGAAAAATAAATATATACATAGTACACAGCATATAGTATGATATATATATACATAGCAAAATAAAATAAAAGTAGAGAAAGTAAATATACATGTAGAAAAGGTGACAAAAATTACAAATGGTGCAAAGCATGAATGAAAGTGCATGTTTTAAATGACAAACTGACAAAAAAAAACTGACAGGTACATCTATGTTACAATGTGTTGCTGTAAAAACTGCACAGAAACTGCACAGGTGCTTCTGTTTTACAAATGTTACAAATAAAGCATAGAAATACAAAGTATGAATGGATAAAACAATTGTATGATCTGTATTAAGGGGTCAATCACACTGCAAGTAAGAGATAAAAAAAGTACTAATAGAAGTTAACAGCAGTGGATTCATTTTAAGTGTATGATAAAAGTGCATGAAAATAATCCTTGTTAGTGTCCAGTGCCGAAGTCATTATTAGTTTTGTATAGTAGCTGTGATAGCAAGAAGTGTGGCCAATAGTGTATACTCAGTCTTTTACCTAAAGCTATAGCTAAATGGTTCCCAACCTGGAGACCCACCCAAGGGATCCTAAAATAAAACTTAGGGGGTATCAAAGAGATACTAAAGACAAACATGTATATAACTGTCACACAAAATTGTTTACTTTTCTGGCTCTAACTGTTGCTTTTTTTTTGTAAAATACTGGATATTTTTTACATCTTCAGGTCTCCAAAAATCCTTCAAATAAAAACTAACTCTTTGGACATGAACTGCTCACAGCTCATATCCACACTGAGGCCACAACCTGTATTGAAGGGGTCATAAGGTGACTTTGCTTTGTTTTAAGGGGTCACAAGTCATAAAGTTTGGAAACCACTGGCCTCGTTGTCTCTCTGTCATCACAGACTCGGACTGAAGTCCAAAAAGAGACCACTGTGGCAGGAACTATTTGCACACTGCTGCTGCTGTATCTGTATTCTCTCTCCGAGTGTAAATCTGTGCCATATCATGGCTGACTTAACGCATAACTTCATATAAAGAAAAACACTCCCCAAGTGGCTGCTCTTAATTCATATGCTCCTGGTTCAAAGAGCACGAGCACGGAGGGACTGCATGCATTGATGATATGTGCTTGTTGAGCCCATAAACCAATGTTATGAGACGATTAACAGGATCAATAGCTGTCATAAGTGATCCCCATGCTTATTGAGACATTATTGAGGTGATTAAAAGGTGATCAGGTCCGTCATGTGATCAATACATACATACCGAATGTTGTTCTCTTGGTCCCACTAGTAACCCAGTGATGGCTATATGGAGCTACAACCAACTTAAAGTGGTTTGTTTGTGTGCTGCGAGCACAAACTATGAGTGGTCACGTTGGAGGATGACACAGTTCAATAGGATTGAAGGTTTTAAGTTGCTGCCATTTTGGTGTCCAGGGTTAGGGCCGCTGGCTGGGTAATCAATTAGCAGATCAGCGATTAGAGGAGGCTTTCTCAGTCACCTGCATCACTACATAATACCTTAATCCACTGGACCATATGCTGCAACTGCCAGGGACTTTCCAGTATGATTCACTGTCACACACACGCACAGGTAGAGACCACCTGGATGTCATGTCACACACACTCCCACATCACATATCATATACGCAAAATCTGGCATTGTTGCTCACACACATCAAACACACGCACAGACCTCGAGGTTAGTTAGTAACCGCATTACTCAAGAGGATGAGGTTCAGCAGGTTTAGCTGAACATAATGCTACCTAAACTGCCAGGTCCTCTGAGCCATAAACATGTTAATAATTTTACACACATTTTAAGTTGGCAGCAACAGAGTCAGTCAGTTCAGTTTGAAAAATGAATTGGGAAAAGGCAGCACAAGCACTTTCCTCATAAAACCAAATGTCTGTGAATCCAAAAACTTTAAAGGGATTGTTATGAATATAAGAATTTGTGCGTGTTAAGACAGATAAACAATTTTAAACCTACACTGGCAGGACAAAGCCTGATATGTACAGTATGTCATCTCATCAGACAGTAAGTACACTCTTTGGCACAAATAACTAAATTAATAAACTCTTTATTATTATGCTAATCATAACAGTTTTGGACTACTCATTTTCAAAGTACCCAAAATTGTACCAGGGTGACATTTAGTGATCTCTCTCTTCACTCTACACACAGAACATACCTGTATGTACTTTTATGTGTACTAGTAGACAAATGTTTTAATCTCTCTTCCAGCTTTATGAGATAACAGAAGCTGTTTACTGATGTAAGTTCAAGCTGGTTACACTACATGTAAGTTGCCTGTAGAACAGGTCCGGTTATAATAGTTAACTCACTGATATGACTTGGTAAGTGTAGTGTTTTAGAAAAATATTCAGCTGTTAAACAGGTTTTATTAGGCTCTGTTCATCCTGATAAATGTCATATCCAGCAGCATTTTAATTGTTTTTGTCAGATCACTTGTTTATTAAGATGTTGTTTGACATTTTAGGTGTGATATACCATCTGTATGAGTTATGGACGATAGTCATTTCTTGGGTTTGGTCCACATAGTTTTGCATCCTGTGAAGGTCAGGTTGAAAAACAACCTCCAATACAACCATAACATCAACCCAAGTCCTTTACCATGAGACAGGTTATGTACATATTGTAGGTTAGAACTGAAAGTATTATAATACATTGCTACAATTGTCCTAAAACATTGTTCTGTCTAATATAGAGAGGTCTTTACTCATAGAAACATCATTTATATGACCACAGCTATATACATCTACATTTATAGCTGCCTTGTTGGGTAAAAGGAAACACTTATAGATAAGTGTAATATTTACTTACTATTATGAAGTTTCTTCTATAAAGCTTATAATACTTTTATAACATTATGGCAGTTTCTTTAAATATACTGTAGATTACTTATTTTGCAAATATCTACTGATCAAGATTCCATCCCATAATCAAGAATTAGTCGTGTGCATATTGATTATTTTTGACACACAATGCAGTTTTTAACATTTTTGAATATAAATAAAACAGTAATTCATTGATTTGTTTTGTTTTTTGTATTCTTTCTCTTAAAGTGTTGAAAACACCCAACAACAGCAGAAAACCTCTCCCTGATATAAATTTTAAATTATCCTAGTTAGCGTCTCTGGCAAGAAAACATACAACATTACACTGTACAAAAAGGCTGCAAAGGGCTACTGAGCAAGCATGAAGTTGGAATAATGCAGCATAAACACAATTTTCTGATTAAAGAAATATTACTTCTGCAACAGTTTTACTGACAATGTTTTTTTCTGTGGAAGTTTTGTTTCTCCGCTGAAACTCTGAAAGAAATCTGAAAGTTCTGTGGCAAATGGAGGCTTGTGTGCGATACAAGCTCATCTCATTTCAGTATACTTTTAGAAAATGCAGCCGTTTCCTTGGCGGTGCAGCATCTTATGTTGATTCTAGGTCTTGCATTGAATTCTGTTGCCCCATCAAATGGTGTTTCCCATAGTGCTGCTGTCCATGGTTGAGGTTAGGGCTTGAGTTAAGTCACAGTTAGCTGTTGCAGAGGTGGCTGGTTGGGGTCAGGGCTGAGGTTGAATTGAGGTTAAGGTGTAGAAATGCAAATCGATGTTTGGGAGACTGAGGAAAGGTTGATTGGTCTTTTAAGATCAATCGGCTTGATCAATCTCACACAAATTAACCATCTAATAATGTGGCACAGTGCAGTCTGTGGCAAAAGCTCCACAAATCCCTGTTTTATTATTAATGTAATTAATTGTTCAGGTTTCCAGTAGAGCTGCTTGCACCTGAGTGTCAACAGAAAATGACAGAAGTGAGAATGACTGCTAAAGGGGTCGTCCTCACTCGTCCCTCTTTACAAATCTGTGTGAACGCTGCTTTTACGGTGAAGAAACATTTTGGACTCTTTCACTGTGAGAGGAGGCTGTGTCTTATCCCTCTGATACACACAGGGTAGATTAGAGGATTAGCATCCACAGGGCTAATGCTAACACTGCGCGGCTACCACTGCTACAGATGGCATTGTCACACACACACACACAAATGTGCAAGCACGTACGGGCATGCACACATACACACACACGTACTGAAAGTGGGTCATAGTGCTGGTATTTGTCTGTTTGCCTTAATTACTGTGATTGGTAGAGGGTTGTTTGTCAGGAAGCAAATGTCTTAAATCAGATCACACTCAAGAGGAACCCAAATTAGTCGTCTGATGAGGACATTTAAGACGAGGGAGGAATTACTCCCTCCAAAAAGTCGACTTTATCATGTATTGATGCTTTAAATCTGCCCAAACACACATCTGCATCTTACAAAGCAGCTACAAATCATCTTTCATGCACTTTTGTTTATGTGTCAATAAGAACATCAATCAATTGATAAGTCAATCGCCAGAAAATTGTTTTTGAAGATCAATTAATTGTTTTTTTAAGCAAAAATGACAAAAAGGTGCTTCCTGCCTCTCAAATAGTTGCTGATGGTCTCAGTCTTATGATAGCAAACTAAATATCTTTGGGTTTTTCACTATTTTCTGATATTTTATTGATCAAACAATCACTCAAAGAATCCCAGAAATGATGGGCAGATTATGAAAATAATTGTTGTAGTCTCTTGTGTCTCTTTATCTGATCTTGAAATATATTTTCTTGTGGGTAGTGTCTAATAAAGTGGCTAGTTCAAATGGGGAAAAAAGGCACTCCACATAATCCTCTTAGTAGTTTCGCTCCAGCTCACGGTGGGCTGCGTAACTTTCTTTAGCTCCTGGTGCCATGAAAATACATACTGTACTTATAGCCTTGTGTAATACTGAGTAAAACATACTGTACAGTTAGTAGTATTTAAAGTAACATAAGTGCCACATAGCCTGACATGACTTATGTCGTAACGCTAAAACCTTTTGAACTGCAGCCCACAACATCACTTCCTATTAACGTCGAGGCTTGTAATAAAAAGTGGAGTGAATGAGCCACCCTGGCTCCTTAACATTTTAGAGACACAATCTCACTCTGTCACCCCAATGTTAAACCTGTTTCAAAACCATTTCAGTCAAGACAATGTCTGTCCATATGCTGTCTCATGGTCATTTTAAAGCCGTGGTTCCCAACCTGGGGATCAGGACCCCTCCCAAGTGGTCACATGATTAATCTGAGGGGTCACAAAAATGGTTAACTGCATAGGAAAGAAAATAGTACATGTTTCTGGGGCATTTCTTTAAGCTTTTCTCTAATGTTTGCTCTTTTCTTGTGACATAGTGGATAATTCTACCTCTTCAGGTCTCAAGAAATTCTCAAATACAACTGTTAGAAGCATTTGCAGCATTTGAAATTCTTTGTAGGAACAGTCTGAGATGTGAATATCACTCTGGGCTCACAGCTCATAAACATGTGCGACCTGTCATGAGAGGTCGCAGGTAGACATCGCTTCATTTTTAAGGGGTGGCGAGCCAAAGAGTGCCACTGAGAGCTGGAAAATATAGCAACTCCTGTGGCCTGAAGGAGTAATAGCTAAATAATGTCCAGCACGTAACAAGTAACTCCAAGTGGTCAAATTCCCTTAACTGTGTTCTGTTTTTCAAATCATTGTAGGTAATCTGAAACTTACACTTCTCCAGCAGGGTAACTGTGATTTAACTTGCTTCCTCCAAAGGGAGTTCAAAGTGTTAAGGTCAGAGGCTGAGACTGGTGTGTGAACCCTCGTCATAACTCCCACTGAATTCTCGCTTTCTCTTTTGTTTAGAAAACAATAAAAAAGCTTGAATAATTTCAATGTTGTGGCTGTATAAAAAAAAACAGTTTCATCAAAAGTAAGCCTTTTGAGTTATAGCTGTGTTTTAAGTTTTTCTGTAGTTGCGCCACAAAGGCTAACATGTTGGCTCATACACTTTTAAAATCGTGTCAGGGCCGTGTAAATGTTTGCTCCAGCCTTCTGTGTTTTGTGTGTGTGTGGCCGAGAGTGTCACTTCACTTTAAATGAGGCCCATAATGTAAAAAGTAGAGGTGGTTGTTGGGTTGCATAAGGCTTTGTCCACACCTTCCAGTAATCTCTCCGAGCAGGTCAGCATAGAGGATTGTGCTTGCCTATATTTACACATTACAGTAAGAGGGTTGTGTGGTCTAACTTAAATATCACAACAGCTGAGCAGAAGCAGTGTTTGCTGACATTTTTTTGTCTTACAGTGGCTTGTATGGACCCATGTGGGGGTTTTTTTTTAATCCAATGTTTGCTTCGCCCTGTTTAACTGAAGTAAGACACCAATAGGTCCAGCTGGGGTTTCTTTAAAGGCACTTTGATTGTGAAACGTTGAAGAGACACACACACATAAAATGCTCAATAACGACAATGATACTAAAAAAGTTGGTTTATCAAAGCTAGCTTTTCACAAGAGGCACTGAAAACATGAAAATGTCAGATTTTTCTGGCAGAAAACACGTGTTACATACACGTGTCGGTAAAAAATTAGTTCCTCTCCTTGACTGTTGCGGCAGACACATTAGTTCAAGTTGGGCTGTGGTCTGTTCATCCTTTCAGGTCTTATTCTGATGGTTGTTTATCCCCCCCTCTTCCTTTCGTTTGCAGTAGCTACCTCTTATACTGGGTCACTGAACTAAGCTGTCTAAGCTTAACTGCCCTTCGGTGGCTAATGCTAACTAAGTAGCTGAGCAACAGCAGGTGGCATCGACACGACTCAGATGTGCTCATATGCTGCATCTGCAGAGTTAACAGATGCCTTCACCCTACATGACAGTCTGAGGTCTCCCGCAGGTGAAGCAGTTTTATAAACAGTTAAACAGAAAAAGATCGGAGAAAAGTAAGGCGGCCACCTCCCAGCAGGAGAGGAGGATGGTGTTGAGAGGATTATCCATATGGTCACAAAAGATATCCAAAATCTCAGCTCCTTTTACTCTCCAGAAAGGCTTATTCAGAGACATTCAGAGACTTTCACAAATTAACAAAAAGTTAAAGTGCAGACTGAAAACCTCACATGATTTAGAAGCGGTTGGTTTGCAGCCAGTAATTCAACCAGATAAATCTCATTAAACACTCATTAAACACACTTAAACAAAGACATTATTTGGTACACTGTGTACATTAAATGAAATATTTGAGTATTTTTGTTGCCATTTTTGCCTTTGTTTTGATAGCAGTCGGTACATAGAGAGAGATGAAAGGATTAGTTGATCAATTGATTAGTCGAAAAATTAATTTACAAGTACTTTGATAATCAATTTGTTTCAAATGCTGAACATACTCTAATTTTAGCTTTCTTAAATATGAGTATTTGCTGCTTTCTCTGTCATCTCTGTCAACAACCAAATTTCAATAAGGATCAATAAAGGTTTATCTTATCTTATGTTATCATATACCAGAGTCCCCAAGGGATTTAAAGATACCACCATGGGAATTCTTCATTATTTGACATTTTATTGACAAAAAGATTAATTGATGAATCAGGAACATAATTGGCAGATTAATCAGTAATTAAATAATTGTCAGTTGAAGCCCCAAATGAAATGTGGGGGAGAGAGAGGATGACGTGAGAGAGAGGATAAATAAACCTTTAGTACAAAAAGTATAGACAGTAATAGTACTTTAACTCACGTCATAACAGAAAATAGGAGGTTACAGACAAATCTAGTCTCAGTACATTTCAGCTACATGTGTTTTCTCAGCTCACCTGAGACTCAGCAGGTGTGCAAACAGAAGGCAGAACAGACACAGTATGTGTCAGTGTGTGTGTGTGTGTGTGTGTGTTTGTGTGTGTGTGTGTGTGTGTGTGTGTCAGCTGTGTCAGCTGTGTCAGCATCTACATGCTAAACTGGCCTCCATCTGCTTGCTGTGTGCAGTGGCACCAGTGTGAGAAGACTTGGTCTACGACGATATTGCATTCTTAAAAGAGAAAAGAAGTGCAGACATTTTTTTGATATTACGTGTTCCCATATCAGCACCTTAATGTTCCTTTTGGTTCGATGTGAGAGATCTGACAAACTGATAACAAACACTGGAAATATTGTCTTTATTGTAGATATGTACAGATATGTTTGTGTCAGTGGTGGAAGAAGTATTCAGATAGTTTAGCTAAGTAAAAGTAACAATACCACAGTGTAGAAATACTCTGTTACAATTGAAAGTCCTGAACTCAAAGTATTAACATCAAAATGTACCAGGAGTAAAACTACTCTTTATGCAGAATGGCCCATTTCAGAATAATGAATATTAAGTTTATGCATTAATGTGTAAGCATCACTTATGTTGTAGCTGGTAAAGGTGGAGCTAATTTTAACTACTTTATATACTGCCGAGTAGCTTAATCTATAGTAATACATTATAAATTATTGGTTGATTGTTGTTGAATATTAGTTATATTTTATATTAAACTGAATCTGTAAAGAAAATAAGTAACTACGGCTGTTACATATGTTATAATATCATTTTTAGGAGTAAAAAAGTACAATATTTCCCTCTGAGATGTAGTGGAGTAGAAGTATAAAGGTGCATAAAATGGATATATTCAAGTAAAGTACAAGTACCTCAAAATTGTACTCAAGTAAATGTACTAAGTTACATTCCACCACTGGTTTGTGTACAAGTATGTGTTGTTTCTTTCAGCTGTAGATTTACACACATCTATTTGTATGTAATATCTTTTATTTTTTACTGTGCATGTTGTCAACATATACGTAGCATGAATGAGTTTGAGTGTTCTTGTTAGTGTGTGTGTGTGTGTGAAGGAATCAGTGTTTACCTGCTGAGTAACAGTGTGGGTGAGTCACCGTCCAGGTAGGCTTAGTGTTGGCTGACCTATATAAACACACAGACAGCTGGACTGGACTGTAGTCCTCGTTGGCAAACTACAAGCTTCTAGCAGCATCCGCCAAACACACAGCTGTTCGATATATGAGGAAATACATTCGCAATACTGTCCTCGGAAATTAAAAAAAAATGAATCCGCATAATCTGTGTTGTCTGCTCACGAACACATAAATGGATTTGTCACTCCAGCGTAGCTTTTCAAACAGGATACAGGAAGTGTATTTGGTTGTCTGTGAAATTGGCAGATGATACTTCCTGTAAAACACTGTTGTACAAGTGATTGTAATTCAACTGGACAATTTCTACTGATTATAAGACTTGTGTACTTACCTACCTGTTCTATTTTCTTTTTACAGATCTGATTGTCAGAGTTATTCAACAAAACATGGGGGGAATCAAAATAGAAGAATGGAGAAAGGTATGTTTGATTTAAATGATAATTGAGATGAACTCAATCTTGATATTGCAGTGTTATGATATTTAATCCAATACTGATGCATTGATTTGTTGATTTAATGCCTGTGAAAGATTTTGTTCTTACAAATTCTAAAAAATGCACCTTGTAAGAGTAGAAATGTTATTTTAATGTCATTTTATTGCCTTAGAGTGTGTATCATTTGAAAGAAAATTAAATAATATTCAAAGCCTCTCAGATACTATATACAGGACACATAACAGTAAGAATCACAGTTAGTCATATCATGGTTTAGTTATTGTGATGTTAGAAAGACTTTTGGTATTCCTCTGGTTTGAATTGAACTTGTTGGCAGTAATTTCACCTCTTGTTGCCTTCACATCCCTCTTTGGAAACTGGAGTTCTGCTGCCTCCTAATCTCTTGGCTGTCACACTGACCTTGTTTTGTTTGTCTTTGTTTTCCTCTTCCTACGGCTTTGTGTGTGTGCACGTGTGCTTGTTTTTCTGCATGCGTCGGTGTGCACGCGCTATGGTGTCACAGCCAGAAAATGTGGTCCTGTTACTACAGGTAAACTCCTCATAACAGCCGAAATCTCACGTAATACGCACTACAAAATCCCCAAAATGACTATGTGAGGGCGAATGGTGATTGTATGAATCCTCTCCTCCTGCAGTGGATCTACTACGAGGCCGGTTTCCTCATATGTGCGACCATCGGTATCGTGTTCGTGATCCTCACCCCCATCATAGGCTTGTGTTTCTGTGTGTGTCGATGCTGTGACAACTGCGGAGGGGAGATGCACCAGAGACAGAGAAAGAACATCGACTGTCAGAGGGGTTTCTACACGGCATCGCTCATCGCCACATCCATCTTCATCATGTGAGTCGTCATCGTCTTCTTTTCAGTCTTTATCATCTTGTTTATCATCACTATGAGCGTCATTTTTTCTTTTCATGAGAGAAATGAAGGCATTATTAGTGTGATTCTGTTCCCACTGTGTGCATCCTGGATTACTGCATCCTGATGAGACTCTGAGATATGCATCAGTTTTGGATATACTGTGCTGGATACTGGAAAAACTATTTAAATATATACCTCGACTTGGATATATTTTCAGATATACGACAGAAAGTGAAGCATGTCTTGTTAAACTTAAGTCATAGATCCCAAAGCAACCAGTACAGAAGTGTTTTCCGAATTTGAATCCACCCTAACATGCTAAAATTAGGGGGTGCCCCGAGGCTTAGAGGTTAATATGCCAACCATGTACCACAACATCCCCGGTTCGAGTCCAGTCGAAGACCTGTGTTGCATCTCTCTCTCCCTTACTTCCTGCCATCTCTAACTATCTATATTAAAGTTATAATCTCAAAGATTTTCATTAAATAAATCTCTGTTAAGTCACTATCTATCACAGAATGATGCAACACAATGGTAATTGAGCCTATGGCCCACTGATGAAAGTCCTTGCATTTGCAGTATTATGACCTGGGTGTTGGGAGCGACTTTTCTGGAAAAATCAGAAGCGGCGCACAGTTCGGCTTTTAACAAGGCCTTTAACGCAACAGACTCGCTCTTCAACTCACGTGTGTGAAGTGGCGTACTGTTTTTTCCGGTCTCTGCTAACATTCTGAGTAAACGGTTACTATGGCCGAACAAACAAAGAAAATATCGATGACTACGGATGATGAAACTCCAAAAATACACCTGCAATTACCGATTATCGCCATAGGTGCTGCGAAAGACGACGGAATAAACATCTTTGAGATTCTAACTTTAAATGCAATTGACACTAAAAAAAGTCACTACAACATTAAATTGTTCACAACGAGCTTTATAAAAATGAACAGAAAGTTCTCATTACCCAATGATATCAGATCAAAAGTAAACAAACCTTTCTGTTGCACTGTTTTTGCATGTTTATGTGTGTTTATATGTGGGTTCTTATGAGAGTACTCCACCGATGGACTCACGATGGACAGTGAGAAATCTGGGAAAAAAGACCAAAATTGATGCAGCAGAACCAGATATATCGTCTTTTTTATTCCACGCATTCTTATTCCTTGTCAAAACCTGGTGCCTACATTACCCACAATGCATCTTGACCCCAGATTTTTTTTCATTTTCAAACTTGTTGTCCTCAACCTCAAGTGACATCACTTGAGTCAATTTATCAGATTTCACACAGCTGCCTCTTGAGCCTCAAAAGGCTTTATACAACATTTACACGCATGCAGTAGTACTCTCCAACACCTGTAAACGGACTAGATGTGTAAAATCAGTGCAGTTTAACAACATCTGCTCACACACAGACTGAACTGAAACATGCGTGCAGTTTACCTGCTGTGGAGGAGACAGGTGCTCGGTCAGAGAAATACGATCCAGACTGTGCAGGACAGTTGGGTGTTACTGATATCACTTGGCTGACTGTGAGAGGCCTCTCTGTCTGAATGAGCGCTTTCACATCACAAACATGCATGCTCACACACACACACATACACAAACACACACATACACACACATGCGTACATGAAGCACTTTGTGGCCATTTGGAGATGTGGAGATATTATCTGATCGGGGTTTGTCATTATGATTCTTTTATAATCCCTCACACAGAAGAGTCTTTCTTTTTCTCCGTCTAATGACATTCAGTCAAATCTTTGCTTTAGGCTCAGAGTTCAGTTATCTGGCAGGTAAACTGAATACCTTAAAAAGGTAGAAAATAAACCAAGTTCCAGAATAACACTCAAAAATCTGCAGTAATGAACAAAAACACAGCTGAAAGTGTATAATAACACTAAGTGTACAGGATTTCTTAGACAAACTTGATTTAAAACCGTGTTAAAGTTACTATCCATTATTATTCATCTTTCTTTGTTAAATCTTTACCAGTCCTGAAGGAGGTGGATCATAGAGAAAGAGAGGTAGAAGCCATACAACAGAAGTTTAAGCTTGCAGGGAAGTGAGATGTGGATTTTCCAAAAGAGGCTCAAATATTGTGTATATTCATTGACGGTACATCATGTAGATCTTTCCAAAATCTTTTCAACTCTTCACTCCACTGGCGACAATTACGGCAAAGGTCTTGCACATCAGAAAGTCTTATTGACAAGTGTGTAGGATCAAAAACTCACAAAGAATCCCACTCACTGTTGATCACTCACAAACACAATTTTACCTGTTAAAGTTCTGAGAAACATCGATAAAAGTACACATGTGCAGGATTCTTTGGTTTCTTCACGTTATGCGTCTGTCAACATTTGGATCAGACCTGTGAGCTCCTGTTAATGAACTTTCGACCTGATTACACTTCATTCACCTGATCAACAGTCAGTTCGAAAGAGGAAGCAGAGAGAGACATGTAGAGAAAGCTGTTTCTGTGTCACATTTTGAAACTTGCTTCTTTCAAAATCCACATTTTAAGATAGAGATATATACTTCTATGTATACTAGATACTTTGGAGGCCGGTCACATATCTCTGTGAAACTTCAGTGAGTGACTTTTGAAGCCCATGCAGCAGAAATACATCTCAATGTAGCCATGCTGCCCTCTGCTGGTGAATACAGGTCACTGTATTTATCTACCTCACTGATCCTCTATGTGTGTGAATGTGTGTGTGTGTGTGTGTGTGTGTGTGTGTGTTTCAGTCTGGGAGTACTTATTGCCTATGCTGCGAACCATAACATAAGCGCCCAGATTAAGAGCACCCGGCGGTTCATCAACACCAATATGAGAGACCTGAAGACATTTGCTAACAACACACCTGCGGTAAGCCCTCTCACACACATACACACATTCCCGTGAAGAAGACACATACACCAAAATTCATTCAATTTTTTGTGCTGCTCTAATGTGCAATGTGTGTTTTCTGTTGCAGCAAATTGAATACCTGACAGCCCAGTACACCACAGCAAAGAACAAAGTCCTGTCAGACCTCGACAGTAAGTTCAGCTCAGACTGTTTACACACAGTATTTGTCTGATGTCTCTCATGTTGTCATTAAACTGTCTGATCTCTCTGTGTTTCCGCACAGACATTGGACCTTTGCTGGGTGGGAGGATCCACAGTAAGCTGGAGAAAGAGGTGGTTCCCTCACTGGACACTGCGCTGCGGATGGCAGGAGGTAAAACACACGCTGTATTAGCTTTTAATACAACCTCCTGTTCAGTTCAGACAGCTGCATCACAACGCAGCGCTGATGCTGCTGAGCTGAAACATCTCCCGTTTCTGTCACCACATCTGATTTGGTGATATTTATTTCAAAATTCAAGGATAAACCTCTTCAGCCATGAACCATTTTTGTTACAATTTAAAATGCTGTTCATGTTTTGTGTCACATAAGATACCCAGAAACCTCAAAGCCTCTAAAGAGGTCAAACAAAACTTTATTGTCTCATTGTTTCAAATACAAAATAATCTACTTTTATCACGTTGAATGTTACAATCAGCTGAAATTGTAAAGCACTCCTTATTTGCTGAACTGAAAATCAAATTGTGACACCATTGCAACATATTGTATATCCAATCAATATCTTTGTGAGTTGTTGCCTCACTTATTGGGTGATGCTGTATGATTTCTTTCTACCTGCAGTTTCCTCTCTCATCTTTTAAAGCCATATTCTCACCATTTTTTAACTTTCATTTTTCCTCTTTGATTCCCTCACTTTTCCTTTTATCTAAAGCAAAAGTTGAGAATGCCATCAAAGGTAATCAGAGCTGATCTAGATTCAGTGTTTCAGTGCTCTTGATTTCTTGTCAGTGGATCCTGGGTGTTACAAATCCTATAGATCCTGATCCTGAACCGCTGTTGTACCCTGTAACAAGTCTTCTATTGTGGTTTTCCTTTGTGGATTGTTGATCTGTGCTCATTGTAATAAGTGTTATTGTGGTAATTTTGGTAGTTCTGTGGCGATTGCGTGAATTGTGAATGTTTATTAATATAAATCCTATGAGGCTCATCAGTTTGACAATACAAAAAAGCACACTATTGTGGTTGATTTTTGTAAAAATGTTTTTGTCCTTCCTCTCTCTCCTGTAGCCATGCGGGAGACCAAAGAGGCCCTGGAGAACGTCAGCTCCTCCTTGGAGGTTCTTCAGGAGGGGACAGGGAAACTTCAGGCCAGTCTGTCGGGGGAGCGCGCCTCCCTGTCCAACACCCTGTCAGACCCCGCCTGCACTAATGGAGCTGTGTCTCACACCTGCAACACCATCCGCTCCACACTGTCCCAGCTGGGAGTCAACGCTGACTTCTCCAGGGTACCAAGGAACTAAAGATTGTCTGACACATGAAACAGGATATAAAAATACGTATCAGTGAATATACTCATTTTTATTTACTCATCTTTCTGTCTGTCAGCTCCCAGATGTCAATCATGCCTTGGTCAATGTCAACACCCTCCTGGGAACAGACCTCAGCAACATTGTACAAAAGGTTAGTTTGTGTCTCCAGCTCCTCCTCCTCCTCCTCCTCCTTGTCACTTTCTTTTGCACCCATCACATTCTTATGAAACAAAAAATGGATATCTTTTTCTTAATCATCTTCTCTCTCTTACTTTGCACCTCCAGGGTTACTCGTCCTTTAATGACACACCAAAAATGGTTAAAGAACAAACTAAAAACATTGTCACAGGTACACAAGTGTGTGTGTGTTTATATACTGTATGTTTGTGTATTTCGGTTGCCTAACAAATGAAGCTGTTTTCCCCTCCTCTTTACAAAGTCTGACTGTAGTCTTTTACTTTCATATTTTTTCTTCTCTCACCTTCACCTGCGTACTTGTGAATGATGAAACTGCAGCTCTACCTCGTAAGTCCTGCTTTGCCCCTTTTCACTTTCTGTTAGACGCCCTCTTTTCTCAACTTTGTCACTTCTGATTTGACAGGCCTTCTGGTAGATATAGAAAAAAAATGCATGATTTCTTTGGTTTGTCTTTTTCTTCAAAGGAGTGAAAGGCATGCTGGATAAGATTGGCGCAGAGATCAACAGCTTCTCCAAGATGTTCCCAGTGGAAGCTTCTCTGGTCAATTTCACCATTTTCCTCAACCAAGGGCAGAAAAACATTGAGTCCTTTTACCCAAAGGTTGACCAAATGGATTTCTACAGGTTTGTTCATGTGTGTTTGTCTGTGTACATGTATTAATCAGGTTGTGGGAGCAAATTATCACAGTCACATTATGGGGACAAACTTCCCATCAGGGGGGCATGAATTTGGCCCCCACAAGGTTAACTATTTATTTTAGGGTTAAGACCTGGTTTTAGGCTTAAAGCGGCTGTTATCAATACTTTTTATAATACCAATGTATAAAATGTGAAAAAATGCAACAATGCAAAATGGGTCGCTCATGATGAACATACAGAGAATGATCACCTGAATCTCCAGCTCTCCTTGGCTTTACAGAGCTTTATATCGAGGTTTAGCTCATTGTTTGGTTCTCTCTCTCCGCTCTAATTTTTTTCTGCAGCAGGCAGCTGTTTTCAGCTCTAAAAACTCACTATACACTACTTGCTCAGCACCAAACAGCAGACAGACACAGTAACTAGCTGGTGAACATAGTGGATCATTTAGTAGCTTAAGAGCCAGATGTTTCCCTCAGGAGTTGGTAGAGACCAGAAACAGAACTAAAGGAGAGTGAATATTGGACTTAGAAAAGCATGACTCCAGATGAATGATAATGTTGCTCCACAACTGCTGGATGTGTCAGTAAGCAGCCGTTTACTAACAAGTTCACCGTATCAACTTAAAAGGAGATGGTATACAATAAAATACAACACAGCGTCCTCTTAAATAACAACAGTAAGTGTGTGTGTGTGTGTGTGCTGCAGGTGGATCGGCTGTGTGGCAGTGCTCTGCATGGTCGTCCTGGTCCTAGCCTTCAACATCCTCGGACTGCTGTGTGGCACCTGTGGCTACGACAAGCAAGCTTCACCAACAACCCGAGGCTGCCTGTCAAACACTGGTGGCAACCTGCTAATGGCGTACGTTACCAAGACAACAGTCCAGCACTATATAGTAAATAGGGACCTTTCTCATAGCAGACAGTTTGACTTGTAATACAGGTGTAACTTATAGCAATAATATTGGCTGCAGTCCATTTGAGTGTGTCAGTTCCAGGGCCTTGCTTTTGTGATGGCGGTCTCACTCCTACTGTACTTATTCTCTACTACACGTGAAAGGAACAAAACCATCATCAGTGCTATTAGATACACCTGCATACTTCCTACTCTGACTAGTCAAAATGTCTGCTGTGAGAAAAGTTGATTACTGTAGCATACATACATAAAAACAGATGAGGGAAATATTAGCTTACCAGTTCCTGAAAAGTGAGCTAACAACTTAAAATTGGAACCTGATTGTCGGTTAATTAAAGTGAAGGAAAAACTTAGAACAAAGGGAAGAAATGAAGCAAAAACGTAAAAGATGATGGAAGGCAGGAAACAGAGACTATAAGATAACTGATGTTTCTGCGTGATTATGTTTCCCACACTTTGTCTCTCTCTCTTTCAGTGGGGTGGGCTTCTCTTTTATCTTTGCCTGGGTGCTGATGGGCATCGTGACCACCTTGTTTGTTGTTGGTGGCAATGTGGAGAAGCTGATGTGTGAACCGCTGGCGAACCGACAGCTGTTCAAGGTACCGAATACAAACTCTTCCTGAATCGTCTTATTTTCACTCTCCGCTCTGTGTTTATGTTGGAGAGAGTTTTATCTGAGCTGGATAGTGTTACATCACTGTGGCTCTGTGCTAATGAATATGCATGTGTGTGTGTGTGTGTGTGTGCTTGTAGATCATAGACACGCCATTCCTGGTTCATCCCTCCAAGAAGAACTTCCTTCCTGGGATGCTGTTTCAGAATCCGAACATTGACTTAACTTTGGGAAGCATGTACAGGTAACAGACAGCTAATACTGTAAATAAAGCACATTGTTTTTTATTTAACTGATTTTCCACCTGGACTTTGTGTATTTGCACATCCGAAAGATGTGTGTTTTCTTCTCCAAGAAGACACTGTTTACGGCAATTTACCAAATGTGTGTCTGGTAATAGAAATTGAAGAGAAAATGGAGAAAGAATGCTAATGAGCTGCTTATTATCCCTCAAAGTTATAGATAAATGGTAAACTGTCATTTCTGCTGCAAATCACATTTTTGATATCTGATTTTGACACTGATTTTTAAAGATAAAAAAACTAAAACAGTGAGCCGTACAAATACACATACATTTCCACTGGAGGAGTTTCAGTGTGTGACCATACTGTATTTGTCTGACAGGGATTGCTATGAGAACAACGGTCTGTACCATGCCCTGCAGCTGGAGACCATGTTCAACATCAACTCCTTCCTCAACAGAACTGTGGTGAGTGTCTGTTTACTGTGCAGGAATTGCTGATAAAAATCAATTTGTGCCACTGATGCATTGGTGGAACAAGATGAATGACGACCTGGTAACTTGTGAGTTTTCAATGTGTGTTTCACAACAGTACAACAAGGATCTGGCAAAAGTGCTTGAGAGCGTGCAGGTCGACCTGCAGGACATCACGCTGCTGGAGCAGGCCGGCAGGGACAACCTCATCAACTTCGCCAACTCTGGAGTCGGACAGATCGACTATGAAGCCTACCTGGCTGAGGTAATCTGTGTGTGTGTGTGTGTGTGTGTGTGTGTGTATACAGAACTTGTATCGTATCACATTGTGGGGTTCGCCTCCCATATGGGGACAAAAAG
This sequence comes from Oplegnathus fasciatus, assembly GCA_003416845.1. NCBI lineage: Eukaryota > Metazoa > Chordata > Actinopteri > Centrarchiformes > Oplegnathidae > Oplegnathus > Oplegnathus fasciatus. Next base: position 2,908,549 of record NTHP01000002.1, on the reverse strand, counting down.
TAGGTCCAAACAAGGTTTTTAGTTAAAGTTAGGCAAAGCCTCCAGGAATTAATGAGTTAATACAATGTCCACACAGGTGACAAGAAGCCATATTGTTGTTACTGTTGCTCCCTTGTGTCAAGGTTATTATAACAAACTAAACAGAAGTATAACTGTTGTAATATGAAATACAATTAGAAGTAATATTTCAGAAAAAAAGCTAAAGCTTCTCTCTCTTCATCTACTTTTATTATTTACCCGTAAAAAAGGATGCAAATACAAACAAAATGTTTTCCGCTGTAATTTTTGTTAATATGCATGATAAAAGGAGAATTCATTTTAGGAAGAGAATGAATTTGTTGCACATTTTAATTCAGATTATGCATCGAAAACTTAGCAGAAATTAAAACTGAAAGCTGTGCAAACAGAGGAAATCTAAAACTATATCATCCCTGAGTGAGTGAATGTCTTTGTTTTGTTGTTTTAGGTAAATAAAGGAGTCACTCTTGTGGATCTCCTGTCCTTCTCTACCGACCTGGAGGCTCAGGCCGACCAACTGGTGAGTCTCATCATTATTGTACCTACAAATTACAGCAACGGCACAATTTCTTTTATCATTCAAAAGCCTAAATCATAAAGAAATGTGGTAACAGTCATGTGTCACACACAATGTTACACATGTTGCTTTGCATTTCTATAATGGAGGGTTTCGAGGATGACCATACTGTAAAAAGATATGCAAGTTGCACTGCATATCTAGTACATAGAGTAACTTGACTGAGATGAGGTATGGTGAGTTTTTGGATTTGTCAGCTGTCAGTTGTCAACATTTAGTTTCCATTCAAGTTCAACTAATGCTCTGTCTGTATTGTTTTCACGGTGGTCACTTGTATTGCACTATTTGTTGGTCACATATATGGCACTGTTTGTTTTCATGTTGCTTGTATTTGTAAAAGATTGAAAAAAAAAAGTTCAACTAATGCTGCTAAAGCACTGCTAACTGCTAACCGACTGTGGTGTCACAGAACTGAGTCATCTACATCATCTACAGCCAACTTTAGATTGTTGACTTAGCTGGAAATGATTTGAACCCAGGCAGTTCACTTTAGAAATGTTTGTTTCTACTCTTCTACCTTCCACCTCTCAAACAAAATCAGTTTGCAGTTCACTGGCTGTAAAGCATTTTTTTGACAAGTCTAATTAGTTTGTTTTGCTCATTTTAATGAATATTGATTTACATGTTGTAGACTGAAGGAATGAGATATAAAGTCCAAATATACAGTCGGACAGCCTCTCTGGAAAATTATTTCTCTCTAAGCTCAGTGATCGGGCTTGTTGGTCTGAACAAGCTGCCCATTCACCCTGAACACACACACACACACACACACACACAGACACACACACAAATTTATGGCACATGCATAGTACATAGTACAGGAACTGTGCCATTTAAAGGCACGTGGGACACGCCACAGAAGGATTAGTGTGTGTATGTATTTCTAAGGAAGCAAAGAATAATAAATCACTGAGTTAATATTTATTACCTAATTATCCTAAAGATTTTAGCAACTTAATGATGTGCAACTGCAACAAACATCTGTACCCTCTTCTCTTTGTGTGTGTGTTTGTTTGTTTGTGTGTTTACAGCCACGTGGTGCTCTGGAGAACGCACTGAAAGGACACGCCAGCAGTATCAGGCAGATTCACAGAGAACAGGTGGTTCCCATGGAACAAGCAATGGTAATCAAATCCCCCACAACACAAACACGAATACCACACACATTAAACACCTACACTTCATGCATATACACAAGCAAATACACACAGATCCTCTCCTACGTCCAAAAAACACCTTTCTACTACTGACAAAGTAAATTAACATACAGTTTATTACTTTAAGTGACTCGACTACCTAACAGCAGGAACATTTTCATGCATTTTGTGTTGTGATTTTCTTAGATTCACTTATTACATTTTAAGGCTTATTGTAACAGCTACATACATACATGTACATAACTGCAGATAATATGCAGCAAAGACATTATTTCTCATTTCTTGCAAACTGCACAACAAATATCAGCAAAATATATTTTAAATAATATATCAACATATATATAAATCACATTTAAAGGTACAACAAATTCAATAACTACGAAAAACATTCAACATTGAAGCCAATATACAAAAAGACATAATATTAGTAAGCATGTGCTTGTTAGCTGCTCCCTTCAACTTTCCTTCTTTTCTCTTTTTCTTTCGTTAAATGGTGACAGAAATATGTCAGAGCGCGGGTAAGCCGGTGTTGATATACAGCAGTATGACAACATTCTTTGTGCGTGTTTGTGGTAGCGGTGCTGTTGATGTTGTGACGGCGGTGACGTGACGGGGTGTTTGTTAATGAGTATTTAGACGTGCAATTATGCTTCATTTGGTAACAGTTTGTCTTCTCACGCAGAGCACCCTGAGCCAGAGCATCAAGCAGCTGCAGAGGATGTCCAGCGACCTGCCGGTGAGGAGACACGCTGAGTTTATATGCTGTTATAGCAGTGGACACCCACATTTTATTACAGACAGTTTATTTTACCTTCATATTGACTTGTGTGATTTAAAACAACCTCCTTTGTGTCAATCAACAAAATCAGTCACACGACAAATCAACAAGACATGAAACTTTGTTTATTAACAAAGTCTGATAATCAAACTATGCAGGAAACTTCTTATTAACTTCTGTATTGTTAACTGAACATAAACAACAAACAATTTACCAAACACAATCACTACTTAATTGTCTCATAAGTACAAAAGAATCTCTCTCTCTTTTAGGTCAAGGTCACGAATATCCTGAGTGCCATCGATGCAGCAGAGTACCTCATCACTCATAACGCCTCCTATGTGGTGAAACAGGTAACAAAAATGACAACAAACACTATTATATGAGTGATATCTAACTGTGTACATGTGGATACGTCACGTTCTTTTAATTTCTTGTCACATTTATTGCTTCAGACTGGTCAGTCACATGATATTAGACGGCGTATTCATCTGAAAACACATTTTTATCAGTTCCTCAGCTACTTTTTCTCTGATTCAAACCAGATAGTTTAAATAACCACACTAAACAACAGCAACTTTTTGGATTACAATCCAAGCTTGATTAACCTGAGCAGAAACAGCACTACAAGCACTCAGTATTTTATCTTACCTTAGGAATCCACACTTAGGTAAGAATATAAGCATCTCAAGAAAAAAACATCTTTAGAGAAGAACATAAGAAGGTTTATGCAACTAAGCCCGAACAGACTGCAGTCACACATTTTCTCCTCTGTTGCTGTCCAGGAAACAAAGGGCTACACACAGAGCCTGGTGGGATACTTCAAACAGTACACAGATTGGGTTAAAAACTCGGTGAGTATACAGCCAGTTTTCTATGTTGTATAGTGTCGATGTCTCCTCTTAAAGATTATGGGTTAATAATTTAATGTAGAGACATTGTTGGCAGAAAAGAAGAGTGTAATTTAAGGTGCAAACTGCTCAGTTGAAGTCTTGAAAGTCTTTCCTGCACTGTTGGATTTATACTCGATGATGGTGAATGAACAATAAAACTCTGCCCCCTCTCAGTAATCGTCAGCATGATGTTCAGGTTTCAGTAAATGTTCTAAAAGAAAAGTTCTCTGAATGTAACCAGATTACTTTAACAGTCCAAGAAGCCACTTTGATTTAAATTTGAAGTCTGTAATAAGAAGCTTGAGGAGAGATCAGGAGGTCTTTCCACTGCTACACGCACACTCAGCAAAGTTCTGGTTTTACATTTGACGTCATTCATACACACACTGTAATCTATACTTTGGGTTTTTTTATGTATATATGTGTGTATTTTCCCCCCTCTACAGTTGACTGCAGAGGTGGCCCAGTGTAAACCCATCAGTAACATTGTGGACAGCATGGAGATAGTAGCGTGCAGCTTCATAGTCGATTCAGTGGTAAGGCACCGGAGCACTGTGGTTACCTGTGTCTGTGTGTGTGTCTGCGTGTGTGTGTGTGTGTGTGTATGTGTGTGTAAGGCTGCTGAGGTGCCCTGATTCATTTCACAGCTGTATGTACAGTACATGTCCCCCACATGTATTCGGATTTGAAATATAAACGGCTCTTTGAGGGACCTCTGGGTTTTGGGAACGATGAAGACTGTGGAGTCATTGGGCTACACATATGAGAACAGTATGTTCCCAAGTCTCCGACACACTCGTTCACACACACAGAGATGAGATACAGTTTGTTTTGAGGCAGGGCGGGGACTTACACACACATAGATTCTTCTCTGTTTTCACTCCGGCCCTGAAGAGTGGTAAAGTTTCATATTTACATATCAGCTATATATCATGATGTGAGTTTGTGAGAGTTTAATGAGAGCTCAAACAAGCCACAGACTGTGGTCAATATAAACAAAGATTTTATATATCAGTGCTCCAGCAAAGCACTATACATGTGCTGCATGTGTGGACGTGCACATGTGTTTGTATTTATATGTTCTGCTCTATTTGTGCCTGGAAATGTGAACATTTCTTGTGCATCCATGTGTAGGTGCCTTTGTGTGACTCTGTAGGGCTGCAACTAATGATTATTTTCATTACCAATTAATCCGTCCATTATTTATTTAGTCTTTTAAGTCTTTAAAATTGTAAAAAAAA